>JAUMJL010000228.1:0-119477 GCA_033558185.1 Dromococcyx pavoninus | reverse complement strand
ACTGGGGCACCTTCAAAAGCCTCTGGGGCACCCCCAAACGCTTCTGTGGCACCCCAAACACCACTGGGGCACCTCCAGACTCTTTTGGGCACCCCTAAATGCCTCTGGGGTATCATAATGGTTCTGGGACACCCCCAAACACCTCTGGAGCACCCTCAAATGACTCTGGAGCACCCTTAAAGACCTCTGCGCACCCCTAAATGACTCTGACGCACCCCTAAACACTGCTGGGCACCCTCAAGCACCTCTGGGCACTCCCAAACTCCTCTGGGCACCCCCAAATGCCCCTCCAACCCAAACCCCACAAGACACACACACACCCCCATTGCAGGATCCGGCCCTGCAGCAAACTGGGGGGTGGTGGAATCAGCAAACTGGGGATCAGGCTGTGCCCCCCCCCCCCCCAAATTCACTGCCCCAAACTGTGTGCAATGGGGCTTCTGCCCCTCCATGGGGGCAGCTCAGTTCCCCCAAGAAGCGCTGCCCCCCCCCCCCTTTCCATGGGGTGAAGGCTGAAGGAGCAACACCGCTCCCCCTTGGAGACACCCTTTTTCCTGGGATTTCGGGCAAGGCTGGGTGGGTGCTCCCCGTTTTTTGGAAGGTGGGGGGGGGTCTGCAAGGATGAAGACCCCACTGGAGACCCCCCCAACACTGCAGCCCCAGCTCGTGATAGAGCGGGGTGAATTGGGGACCCCCCCAGGATGGGCAGAGAAGGAGTTAAAAATTAAAAAAAAAAGATTAATTAATAAGAGGAGGAAAAGGCAGAGGTTTTGGGGTAAAAAAAGGGTTAAAGCAGCGCGGAGGAGAAGAGGTGAAGGCCGAGGGCTGACGGAAAGGGGGGGGGAGAGAGGGAGGGGGAAGGCTGGGGAGAGGGAGCGGGTGCAGAACATCCTGTACCCTCCTGGTAAAAACAGCCCAGGCGGGGGGGGGGACAGCGGGGGGGACCTTCCCAGGGTGAGAGGGGGCACCCCAAGGGGGAGCAGAGGGTGTAAAGTGGGGTGTAGAGACTCGGGGGGGGGGGGGAGATTAGAAGGAAGGGGGGTTCCCCCCCTCCCCCCCGTGATACCCCTGCAGCTTGCTTGCTTTTTAATAAAGGGGGGTGTCTAAGAAAAGGGGGGGGGCACCCCAATGCTTATCCAGGGTCAAACAAGGTCCCTAGAGGGGTGAATCCCCCATGTCATCCCCCCCCCAGGCCAGATGCAAACAGGGTGTTGGGGGGGACACCAAGGTCATATTTTTGGCCTCATTGCTGTTTAACCAAGGGGGGGGGGACCCTGAAGAAAAGGGGTCTGGGGGGAGAGGCACCCCAATACTTGCAACCCTTCGTGGCCCAGAGTGAATCAAGGCCTCCAGAGGGGTGCAGCCCCCATGTGCCCCCCTCTCCCCTAAACTGCAAACAGGGTTGGGGGGGGTACACCAAGGGCACCCCAGCAGCTGGGGATGGGGTTGCATTGCTGCCATGCAAAGTGGGGTGCAACCCTGTTGATGGGTGAGACTGGGGGGGGGGGCTTGGGGTGCCCCCCCCCAACACCCCTTCAGCCTTATATTCCTCCTTGTGGCTTTATAGCCCTGTGCAAAGCAAGGGGGGACTAAGGGGCACCCCAATTCTTGCACCCCCCTGTTGTCCAGGGTGAACCGAGGTCTCCAGACGGGTGCAATCCCCCCATGTCCCGTCCCCCCCCAGCTGCAAACAGGGTGGGGAGGGGGGGACATGAGGGTCATATTTTTTGCCCTCATTGCTTTTTAACCAAGGGGGCACCCTAAGACAAGGGTAGGGGAGAGAGGAGCACCCCAATACTTGCACACCCTCATTGTCCAGGGTGAACCGAGGTCCCTGGGGGCGGGGGGGGACAGGTCCCCCATACCCCATCCTCACCCCCCTCAGCTGCAAGCAGGGTGCAAGGGACACACACAGAGCAGGGTCACCCCAACAGCTGGGGTTGGGGTTGCCCTCCCACCATGCAAAGTAGGGTGCAACCCTGATGATGGGTGAGACTGGGGGGGGCGCTTGGGGTGCCCCCTGCAACACCCCTACAGCCTTATTGCTTTTTAACCAAAGGGGGGGCCCTAAGAAAAGGGGGAAGGGGAAGAGGCACCCCAATGCTTGCACCCCTTATTACCCAGCGTGAACAGAGGTCCCTGGGGGGGGCTCTTCATGTCCCCCCCAGCTCCACACTGGGTGCAGAGGGGAAACCAAGGACACCCCATCAGCTGGGGGTCCCATTGCTGCCAACAAAGTGGGGTGCACCCTTGGTGATAGGTGAGAAGGAGGGGGGGGGCTTGGGGTGCCCCCTTCCCATGATACCCCTTCGGCCTTATAGTCCCCGTCATTGCTTTTTAGGCCTGTGCAAAGCAGGGAGGGGAGAGAGGGGCACCCCAATGCTTGCACCCCCCTATTGGCCAGGGTGAACCAAGGTCATCAGAGGGGTGCAGGCCCCCATGCTCCCCCCAGCTCCACATTGGGTGCAGAGGGGAACACCAGGGTCACCCCAGCACCTGGAAATGGGGTTGCACCGCTGCCGTGCAAAGTGGGGTGCGACCCTGGTGAGGAGTGAGAATGGGGGGGGGGGCCTTGGGGTGCCCCCCCCCTTCAGCCTCATTGCTTTTTAAGCAAAGGGGATATCCTGTGCACAGCAAGGGGGGGGGGGGGGGAGGAAGGGGCACCCCAACCCTTGCACCCCCCTTTTGCCCAGGGTGAACCAAGGTGAACCAAGTGGTGCACCCCCCCATGTCCCCTAGGGATGCACCCACCCCCCGGGGCCCTCCCTGCAGCAGAACCTGCCTGCATAGGGATGCCCTGTCCATCCCCCCATGTCCCAGCTCAGGGTGCCCCCACCCTGGCACAGCCCCCCCCTCGGTCCCCAGGGCTGGCAGCACCCCACACGCCGGGGCCCCTTCCTGTGTTTGTTAAGACGCCGTGAGTCAGGCGTCTGGTTTTCGGTTTAAGCCAATATTTACCAGCCCAGAGCTGCCAAAATAAAGCCACTGCTTCACCAGTAAATATAGGGCTGAGATGGGGAGGGAGGGGGGGAATTAATGTGAGAACCCCCCCCCCTCTCCCAGCGCACCCACCCCCTTCCCACCTCTTTGGTGTGTGTCTCCATCCTCCCTCCTGCCGATGTAGGGACACCCCAAAAGTGGGGACACCCCAAAATCTCCATCAAATAAACCAGGATATGGCCCAGGCTGACCCCTCAATATTCCACCAACTCCCCCCCCCTCCCCCCCAGCCCCAGGAAGGGGTGACACCCAAAGTGGAGCTCAGGGGGTGTCAGGGCTGGGTGCATTTCAGAAACCCCCACCCCCCAAGGCTGAAATAGCCAGGGATTGGGGGCTCCCTGCTAGGCTGGGGGGGGGCCCCACTGCTGGGGGGGACCCCAAGAGGTGAGCACGGTGTGGGTGCCCTCTGCTGGTTCCAGCATGGCCAAAGCCTGCAGATGGCCACATCCTGCCCACGCCAGGTATGCAGAGACCAAGACGAAGCTGGCCCTGTCTCCCAGTATCCTCAGAATGTGTCCTGGGGATACCGGGGTGTCCCTCTGGGGTGCTCCCTGCTGCTGTGCACCCAATGCAGATTGGGGGGGCAGGGAGACACCCCGTGTCCCCTCGCTCTGCCCAGAGGTGCTTTTCTGCTGCACGAGAGGGGCTGCTGTCCCTGTCCCCATCTCCCCCTTCCTCCAGGTCTAATCCCATATCCATGAGGACATCAACCTGGTGGCCGCCCTTTGGGACCACCATGGTGACAACCACAACCCTCAAGGCTTCCACCACCCACCACAAGTTTCAAACTAAGATCCAGGTCGGTATTTTCTCCTCTTGTAGCTCCTCTGAGCTGGGCTTGCAGGGGCCAGGAGCTCCTTGGAGCATCCCCTGCCCTGTCCTCACACCCTGTCTCCCCCCATGTGCCCCCACCGTGGTGTGACCCCCTCCTGGCTGTGCCACCCACCACATTCCTTGTGTTTCTGCAGGTGCTGCTGGTCACCCTTGTCCTGGCAAGAAGGTTTTCTGCAGGACACCCTCAGATACCCAGTACAGCCCCCAACCCCTTGTTCTCCCCCCAACCCAGTGCAGATCCACCATGGGGTGCCTGGCCCCTCGGGGTGATGGGTGCCTGGTGCTCATCCTGCCCCCAGGGACAGAAACCCATGGGGTGAAGATGGCACTGGAGAAGCCAAGAACCCCCCCCCTCTCTGGTGACCCCTTTGTCTCCTGCTGCCTCCCCAGCTCTGCCAGGCGGGTGCCTCCTCTTCCTCGCACCCCTGCAGCTCATCCAAACGCTGGATCCGAGGTGGCATCACCCCCCACACCCCGCTCTCTCCCAGGATTTGCCCTCTTCCTGCTCCCAGCATCACCTCACCCCAGGTCCATCCCGAATTCCTGAAGCTCCTGTGCATCTCACAGCTGGAGAAGCTGCTCCGTGAGTTGCTGCTGGAGGTGCTGCACCCCATGGCTCCTACAACTGCTGCCCATAGGAGGTCCTCTTTGAGAAGAGCTCCCACCTGACCAACCACCTCCTGGCCACATCTGCCCATCCCGAGGAGATGCAGCTCCCAGCGCCCTCCAGAGCCTGTGGTGTGGCACAGTGGAGGGAGACAGGAGCACCAAGCACCCAGAGCACCCACAGCTTCGACACCACCGTCAAGTCCCTCTTGTCCCGTGACAAACCTTCTCTAGGGATGTTTCCAACCAGAGTAGCTGCAGCAGCAAATAAACCGAGTCTGGAACAACCTGAGCAGCTCCCTCGGGTCCTGGGGCTGCAGCATCTTCCCCGCCCCAGCACCCCCTTTGCCAATGCTCCCCCCAGCAGAGCTCCCCCCCATGGCTCCCTGCTGGCCCAGGCCCATGGAATTATGGAATAGGTTGGGCTGGAAGGGAGCTCAAAGCCCATCCAGTTCCACCCCCCTGCCATGGGCAGGGACACCTCCCACTGGATCAGGGGGCTCAAAGCCCCATCCAACCTGGCCTTGAACACCTCCAGGGATGGGGCAACCACAGCTTCTCTGGGCAACCTGGGCCAGGGTCTCCCCACCCTCACAGGAAAACATTTCTCCCTAAGATCTCATCTCAATCTCTCCTCTTCCAGTTTAAAGCCATTCCCTCTCATCCTATTCCTGCATTCCGTGATCAAGAGCCCCTCCTCAGCTTTCCTGGAGCCCCTTTCAGCTCTGGGAGGCTGCTCTAAGTTCTTCCCACAGCCTTCTCTTCTCCATGCTGAACAACCCCAACTCTCTCAGCCTGTCAATGTGTAGGCAAATCCCAGTGGATTTTTCCAGGGCCTTCTGCCCCTGCTATCCCCATCCCTGGCCAGAGGGACACGTCAATGATAACACCAGCTTGCAGCTCAGCAGATGCTCTTTACTGGAGCCTCCTGCAGCTGGGACACTGCAGCAGGTCCAGGCGTCCCTGGGGAGAGGGAAAGGCAGGGTGGCAGGGGCGGCATGGGGAGGCACAGGGGAGGGGTCTTTTCCTTCACTGTGACCCTTTGGCTTCCCGGGGGTCCTTGCAGATGCCGAAGTTGCTGTTGGTGATGGAGCCTACGATGGTTTTATCAGCATCGCAGGTCAGGCCGCTCTCGCAGGGACAGTTGTAGTAGACCCCGTAGACGCTCTGCGAAGAACCAAGGTGCGGTGCAGCGCGAGGGATGGGACCCCATCCCCAGCTGCCCCTGGGAGGGGGGGGGCAACACTTACCTTTGGGGAGCACTCCTGGGCCTCGGCGGCCTTGGGGGCGCAGCGGCCCATGCTCAGCCCCCCCGTGCGGTGGCAGCAGCCGCTCTTGCACTGGGCGCTCTGCATGCACAGCTCCCCCGTGTCCTGCGCCGCCAGACAGGGCGTGAGAGCCTGGTCCCTCTCTGAACCCCCCTCAATCCCCCCCAGCTCTGGGCTCGGGGGTGTTGGGCGGGGGGTGTGTCGTGGAGCAGCTCTGCCTTTCTGCTGGGGCCCAGCACACCTGAACCTCCCACCTGCGGGGTTTCCTCAGCCCATCCCACTGGCCTGGCTCATGGGAACAGGGCTGAAACACCACAGAGAAAGGATCCCCCCCATTCCCTACGAGCCCCCCAGGGAGATGGTCCTCACTGGCACAGGCACCCAAAAGCTTCAATCTCATCCACTTCAGGGCTTCCTTGTCCTTTTGCACAGCTGCTTTGGTGGGCTCTGAGGTCCCTCACACCCCTGGAAACCCAGCACTCCATCCCCACCTGCCTCAGTTTCCCCAGATGCAAACGACTTTTGCGCTCGGTGGCCAAACCATCACCCTGGGATCCCCCAAAGTAGCTGCTGCCAGAGACCAAAGCAGCACAGACCCCTCCACCCCACCCAACACATCACTCAGGGCATCCCTTGGCTCTGCTGAGGACGGGGTCAATGTCCTCTTACCAAGTTGAAGATGAGCCCTCGCTCGTGAGGCGCAGGCCAGGCTGGAGCCAGGAGCAGCAGGACCAGGAGCAGGCAGAGGGGCAGCGTGTTGGCCATGGTGGGCTCGCTCAGGTGCCCACGGTGGGGCTGGCGGGCGCTTTATAGCGGGCGTCTCCGTCAGCTGATGTGGCTGCTCCTATCACACCCCAACCCGTGGCGTTGGGGCAGCGCCGCAAAGCCCTGCCTGGGGCTGGAAAACAGCAATGCCAGGCTGTGCCGTGATGGGGACGTCTCAGGGTGTCCCCAGGTCACCATTCTGCACCAGCAATGCCAACCTGCCCTTCGGCAGCTCCTTTGGCCAAAGTCAACAAGAAGCAACAACACTCCTGTCCTTCACCGGGGCGAGATTTCCAGTCCTCCCTCCTCTCCTTCAGTCTGACTTCCAGGAAGCCGTGGTTCTCCAAGATGCCCTCCTTGCTGGGCTGATGGCTTCATGTTGATGCCATGGCAGGAGCTCTGCTCTGTGGGAAAGTGCCCACCCCCAGATCTTGCATGACTCGAACATTATGATGCCAAGAAACCTGCTTGAGAAAGCCCAAAGCAAGGCAGGAGTGGGCACAGTGCTCCAGAGCCCACCAAGGTCCCCATCCCGTGGGTCACCACCACCCCCTGCCCTGCCAGGTACCTGCTCAGGGTTTCAGTGCTCAGGGTTGCAGTCCCCAAAAGGAAAAGAGCCCTGGGAGAGGCAGAGATTTTCACACCTGTATTGTCCTGGCTGCTCTTGGCAATGATTGGCAGCCCTGGCCTTGGTGGCCACGGGGCTGATGCTGGGGCTGGCTGGGACTCAATGGTCTCAGAGGTCTTTTCCAACCAAGTGACTCTATGATTCTATGATCCTGAGGAAGCATCCCAGGGATATAGGGCACACTGTAGGGGTACAGCCCAGAGGGAGCATCCTTGGGGCACAGGGCACATCCCAGGGGCATGGGGTCATCCCAGGAGTGTATCCTGGGGGCACAGGACTCAGGGGGACATCCCAGTGACACAGGGGACATCTCAGTGGAATGGGTCTCATCCCAGGGGTATATCCTGGAGATACAGGGCACACCCTAGGGGTGCTTCCCAAAGGCGCAGTGCACATCCCAAGGGCTCAGCCTAAGGGCTCATCCCGGGGACACAGGGCACATCCCATAGTCGTATCCCGGGGATACAGATCACATCCCAGGAGCTTATCCCAGAGCTGTTTCCCGGGATATAGAGCACATTCCAGAGGGGTTTCCCGAGGGAAG
This sequence comes from Dromococcyx pavoninus, assembly GCA_033558185.1. NCBI lineage: Eukaryota > Metazoa > Chordata > Aves > Cuculiformes > Neomorphidae > Dromococcyx > Dromococcyx pavoninus. Next base: position 111,832 of record JAUMJL010000228.1, on the reverse strand, counting down.
AGATCTTATCCTGGGAGCTCACCCCAGAGGCGCATTCCAGGGATAACATTGTGCATCCCATAGCTGTTTCCCGGGGATATAGGGTGCATCCCAGGAGAGCATCCCGAGCTGTATCCCGGGGTTACAGGGCACATCCTGGGGATACAGGGCGCATCCCAGAGGCGTTTCCCAGGGACACAAGAGCACATCCCAGAGCCGTATCCCAGGGATACAGGGCGCATCCCGGGAGCACAACCCAGAGCTGCATTCCGGAGATACAGGGAGCATCCCAGGAGCTCATCCCGGGGGAACAGGGCGCATCCTGGGAACCCATCCCAGAGCCGTTTCCCGGGGATACAGGAGATCATCCCGGAGGCGTTTCCCGGGAACTCAGGGCGCGTCCCGGGAGCTCATCCCAGAGCCGCATCCCGGGGATACAGGGCGCTTTCCAGGAACGCATCCCGGAGGCTTTTCCCGAGGATACAGGGCACATCCCAGAGCCGCATCCCAGAGCAGCCCCCGGAGCCGCCCCCGCTGCCCGGAGGGGGGGGGGGGGGGGTCTCACCGCCCCCGGGGCGGTTCCTATTTCTCTCCCACCCACCCCCCCGGGGCGGGGCAGCCCGGGGCGCCCCGGGGTCGATGCTGGTCCCGGTTTCCCCAGTTCCCCCCAGCGATGCCGAAGCTGCTGCCGGCGCAGGAGGCGGCCAGGATCTACCACACCAACTACGTGAGGAACGCACGGGCCATGGGCGTTCTCTGGGCCCTCTTCACCCTCTGCTTCTCCATCCTGATGGTGGTGACCTTCATCCAGCCCTACTGGATCGGTGACAGCATCGACACGCCGCAAGCCGGCTACTTCGGCCTCTTCTCCTACTGCATCGGCAACGCGCTCACCGGGGAGCTCATCTGCAAGGGCAGCCCACTTGACTTTGGCACCATCCCCTCCAGCGCCTTCAAGACTGCCATGTTCTTCGTAGGCATCTCCACCTTCCTCATCATCGGCTCCATCCTCTGCTTCAGCCTCTTCTTCTTCTGCAACGCAGCCACTGTCTATAAAGTCTGTGCCTGGATGCAGCTGGCGGCAGGTGAGCAGGGCTGGGGGTGATGGTCGAGGGTTTGGGGGATGCCACTGGTCAGGTCAGAGCTGCTTTACCCTCTCTGTCCCCATCTCAACTCTTCTAGGGGGATGTTGGCCAGGAAAAGGCCACCAACATAAACCTCTGTGCCCCATTTGGCCTCAAGTTGCACCAGGATTGGTTCAGATTAGGCATCAAGAAAAATTTCTTCACCAAAAGGGTTCTCAGGCACTGGCAGAGGCTGCCCAGGGAGGTGGTTGATTCCCCATCCCTGGAGGTCTTCAAAAGATGATTAGATGAGGTACTCAGGGGTCTGGTTTAGTAGTGGGCAGGTACGGTTGGACTCGATGATCTCAAAGGTCTTTTCCAGCCAGGGGATTCTATGATTTCCTCCCCCTTACTGGTTACCAGAGGGGAATTTGCAGTAAGCAAAGTGGTCGCTGTGTGGGGGTGATGCTCCTCACCTCGTGCTGCTGCTGCTGCAAAACCCCACTTCCCATTCCCACTTACCTGGGGTCTCTCTTCCAGCCGTCGCCCCACTCCGTCGCTCCGGCTCTGCTGCAGGGTTGTGGCTTCAGAGCACCAGCCCGAGAGCACTAAACACTGCGGGGCCAGGGCAGGGGGCTCCCTGCTGTCTTAGGGCTCCTGCAGGAATCCATAAGGGATATAATGATAACATTTCCTGGGTTATTTGGTGCCTACGATACCTCCTGCAGCAACCGGTAACTCGCTGAGCTCAGCAAACGACAGGCTGGGGAGGTGGAACAGGAGGAGGGGACTGACCACAGGATTTGATATCATCACCCACATTTTCCTGCTCATCCTCTCGTCCCTCCACTTGTCCCCTGCCTTTCCCATCCCTCCCCCAGCGCAGCGAGACACCTGAGGTGTCCGGTAACCCAGCTCCTGCCTTGGAAACCTCAGCTGAAACCCAACCGGTCCGTTTGCTGCTCCTGAATCATTCATGCCGGGACCGGCTGCATCCCCTGGACATCCCAGCTGAAGCCCTGCAGGAGGCGGCCGTGGCATCGGGGTTGCTCCAGTTCCCAGCTAAAGAAACAAGCTCAAGCAAAGATTTAGATAAGAGGCTTGGGGCAGCTCAGCCTCGCCGGGGAGGCGGAGCAGGGAAAGGCTTTGTGGGGCTTCACATATGGTTTTTGTGCTGGATACGGGAGAGAAACCCGGCACAGGCAGCTGCATCCACATGGAAAAGCCTGAATCACCCCCGACAGCCCAGTTTCTCCACATCAGCCCAGCTCTCTGGAGTTTTCAAGCCACCAAAGGGCAATGCAGGTGCTGCTGGGGTGCTGGGAGTTATTTTAAAATGGGGGCAGGTGATGAGCAGATCCATTTTCTGGCCTTTGCTCCGTGCCAGGGTGCATTTTCACAGAAGAAGCAATTTCTTTCCAGCTTCCCCCATTTCTCCAAGCCCCTCCTTTCTGTCAGCTACAGAGAACAGTAATTAAATAGAGGAGAAACCAGCTGCTTCTCAGTGATGCTCTCTGCAGACCTAGGAAGCTGCCTGCTGGCTTTGCTGCTCTCCTGTGCCCAAATTGAGAGAAAAAAACATTGGCAAAGGGTGAAGCAAACACCCCAAAAGTGTTTTCTGGTTTAGCAAGCGCCCAGGGACAGAGAAAAGGCCCTGGTATGGGACAGGGAGCATCTCGAGGCCACGGATATCTGTGAAGGGCAGAGGCAAATGGCCACTCATCCAGAGCTCTTGTTGTTTCTGGCATGAGAAGAGCCTGGAAGATCCTCAAAACTGTGTGAGAAGATACAACAGACCAGTTATTTCCATGCTCTGTACCAAGATGGAATCATAGAATGGTTTGGGTTGGAAGGGACCTCAAAGCCCATCCATGAGTAGGGACACCTCCCACCGGATCAGGGGGCTCAAAGCCCCATCCAACCTGGCCTTGAACACCTCCAGGGATGGGGCAGCCACAGCTTCTCTGGGCAACCTGGGCCAGGGCCTCCCCACCCTCATTGTGAAGAATTTCTTCCTAATGTCTTCCTAAGATAACAGTGGCCTCTGTTAATCACATCCCAAACTCTTGTGGATGAGCTTGGCTCTTCTCCCTGCTGAACTCAGCCACTCTTGTCCAGCAAATACAACAATGATTTTTCTGAGCATGTTGAGGAGGAAAAAAGCACTTCTGAGCTTCTGGGACATGAGCTGCTTGGCAGGAAACGGCCCTTCAGCAGCTCGAGCTGGGTTTGTTGCAATTCCCATGGCAAAGCCAGAAGGTTGATGTGCCAAGGGCCACGTGGCTGGGCTGGAGCAGCCGTCGAGGTCGTGTGCGCGATGAGAGCGGCTGCAGGAGGAGCCGGGGGCTCACGGCCGGGCTGGAACCACCCCAGTTAAACAAGCAGAATTAACCTGCCTGCAGAGCTGCTACCTGAGCAAAGCATAACCTGAAATCCAGCTACACACGGGGCAAACCCAAGATTCTCCACCTCACACAGACTAAATCCATACCAGTTTTGTTCAGAGAAAATATTTCTTTGGAGTGACAGCCAGGGATGCTTGTGGAGGCTGGAGAGGTGTTGCCTGGGTAACGCAGTGATGGGAGATGCTGCTGCTGCTTGTCCTTGATGGGGAGCAGCATGTGGTGTCCTGCTCCTCCCCAGCTGCAGCAGCCAGAATGAAGCAGAGCCCATGGGCATGGGGGATGTTTAAGCCTGATCCACAGCATTTTATCCACTTGAAGCACTGGAGTTGTGGCTGGATGCAGCCATTCCACACCCCTCTATGGGTGGTATCGGCTCAGCAGGGATAGGAGCTGGACTCGATGATCCCTGTGGGTCCCTTCCTACTCAGGGCATTCTGTGATTTTATGATCATTGAACAGGCTGAGAGGGCTGGGGTTGTTCAGCCTTGGAGAAGAGAAATCTCAGGGGAGATCTCAGAGGAGCCTCCCAGTACTGAAAAGACCTCCAGAAAAGCTGGGGAGGGCTTTTTGATGAGGGAGTGAGTGCAGGGATAGGACAAGGAGAGCAGCTTTCAGCTGAAAGAGGGGAGATTGAGATGAGAACTTGGGAAGAAATGTTTTGCTGTGAGGGTGGGGAGGCCCTGGCACAGGGGGCCCCATCCCTGGAGGTGTTCAAGGCCAGGTTGGATGGGGCTTTGAGCCCCCTGATCCAGTGGGAGGTGTCACTGCCCATGGCAGGGGGGTTGTAACCATATGGGCTTTAAGGTCCCTTCCAACTCATCCCATGACTCGTTGGTCCTGGGATTCTACCTGCTGTAACACCTCCCTCTCCTCCCAGCTACGGGGCTGATGATTGGCTGCCTCATCTACCCCGACGGCTGGGACTCGAGCGAGGTGAAGCGCATGTGCGGGGACAAGACGGACAAGTACACGCTGGGCGCCTGCACCGTGCGCTGGGCCTACATCCTCTGCATCATCGGCATCCTCGATGCTCTCATCCTCTCCTTCCTGGCCTTTGTGTTGGGGAACCGGCAGGACAACCTCCTCCCATCCGATTTCAAAGTGGAAAGTAAAGGTAAAGGCAGCAGAGCTGAGCTCCCACCCCCTGTCCTGACGCAGAGCATGATACTGTGGTACTGTTCCCACCCTGGCTGTTATTTGGGAGGAGGGTTGGTTCCTCCAGTGGGAGAAGCAGAGCTGCCACTGACTGCAGACCTGCACCTTTGTTATTGTTCCTATACCCCATTAACACCACAATTATCTTTGTTTTACAGAAGAGGGCAATGACTGACAGAGCTGATCACCCAGGTAAGTGCTGCTTGTGATGGTTTTTAACCTTTCTTCCCAGCAGATGTGATATTGGTGATGTGTTTTGATTACTGGAGGACTGACAGCTGTAGGGATTTGGGATGCTACAGTCACAGTGACCACAAATAAATCCTAAGTCTTTGATTTGCCTCCTGAAACCAGGCAAACATAAATCCTTGCCCAGTGTCAAAAAACCTACTCAAAATTTGAAGCCACGCTCCGTCTGGCAGCAGCTGAGCTGTTCTTTCTCTCCCCAGGGACACCTCGAGCTCTTCTTCCATCAGCCCTACTCTTTCAAGTGACCTTTCCAGAAGCTTTAAACTTACCAACTTCTGTAGGTTTTCTACAACTGCTCTTTTCGCCACCCTCAACTCCCAGCTCTGATGGAGTTTATGTGATGGGAAGAGCCCAAACTGGACACAGGGCTTTTTTTTAGTCTATCAGCAAGCCTGGGGAAAAAGGGAAAGGATGGCTTTTTGCTGGTTTTGGGGGTTTGTACAACCCCTGTCGAGGAAATCACTTCTCAATAAAACCCATGTGTGTTTTGGATTTTTGTGCTGGTCTCCTTGGGGCAGGGGAAATCCTCTGCCACGTCCCAGGTTGCCCTGTACCTGAAAAATACAACACAGCCAGGTCCTAGCAAAGCTTCCCACTCCAAGCAACAATAACCATACACAAACTTTTTAAAAAAGGGGCACTTTTCTGGGAATATAAACATCTGCCAGGCTGCAGCACCCACAAACTGTGGCAGCTGGTGCTGGTCGGCATCAACTCCCTGTACCAGCTGATTAATCCTATTTACCCATCATTTCTCATCACATCCAACACCCACCTGCAGCCCTCAGCACCGTCCACTCCTGCAGAAGAGAAAGCAGCACCTCATCCCATCCAGCTCTTACCCAGCCAGAATCCAATTAGCCTGTAATAGTGTTTTCTTTTCTCCTTGCTGCCATTTGTTGGTTCCTGCAGCAGTCAATTCCATTCAGCAACTTCCAGTTTCGTGCTTCCCCTCTACAAAAGCATTTGGGAAGGTTTTGTTCAGAGTCTTTGTCAGGGAAGACAGTGGAGATGTGAAAGACTTGGAGGAAAACATGCTTTAGAATGGAGAAATTTCAGCAGAGCTGTCCTGCTTTTCTCCCCCTTTTAAAATAAGTCACAACAGCAGCCACAAAATCCTACACCATCTCCCTGCCTCTCATTCTGGAAATCAAACCTAAGTGCTCCCTCGCAAAGAAAATTCAAGCAATGGGCTCCGAACAGACTGACAGAGGGAAGAGATGAGGAATAGGGCTCAGTTATTAAATAATCTGTTTATTGTACGGCTTTCACAAAGAAAAAAAAAGACAAAGCACCGAAGTAGAAAGAATAAAAATGTATTTTTCCTTCAGGTTTTAGACTGACACAGCAAGTACAAATCCTTTAGTGGGAGCACTTTATGGCAATTTGGAAATGTAACAAACCCCGAGTGAACGAGCACACGGTCCAAGACAGCCACTCCTGCAGCTCTTGAGCTGGCTCTAAGCCTTGGCTATCACAGCAAAAAACCCTCCTCCTCCTCCAGCCAGGGGTGGCAGAGGGAAGGGAAGGAGTGCTCGGAGTCAAAGTGAGCTTTCAAGCCAACAGAAATTGCCACTGCATCTTCAGAGGATGAAGAGGAGGGATTGGGGAACCCAGTCCTGTCTCCTGTCCTTCTGTAACAGACATGGAAGTGACACGCGACTGGAAAAACTCCAGATGAAAGGGAGGGGAAAGAAAAGTCAAATCAGCAGTTTAAAACTCTCTTGATATGTTACCTTCCTTTAATTTTAGATTATATGCATAGAGAACCTGACCTACCCTACAAGAACATGCAGCATGGTTTGTGTTAATAAGCCCCATCAGGCACTGGACTGGAGAAACTGCTTCAAGTGGATTAAATTACACCAGGATTTATGAATGAATGATCCTACAAACCAGGATTTCCAAACACATCCAGGGACCTGTAACAGTGGTCTTGGCAGCTTTGGCAACGTCGTTCTCTCGGATAACATCTGCGTGGCCTCCAGCAACTTCTGCCCTCTGAGAGCCACCACAATCCAAAGGCTTGTTTGGTCCAGGGGAAGGGAAGCGCCTCTGAAGTCCCAACGCTGCCAAATCCTGCCTTAAAGTGGAGTGGGATGCACTGAATCTGCAATAGGATGGGCAATTCTAGAAGAAACCATCATAAAACTTACCAAATGCCACAGTGATTTAACTTTTAATTAAAATTAACCCATTTACTCATATCCAAACCCCTCTGAGAAGCTCATACAGAAACTCCAAAGAATGTTTTTAAGTGGGGTAACTCTAAAGACAGCCTCTAATCCAGTATCTACATGGAAAAGTCAGCTCTCTTCCACTTCTGTCAGCTCTCCTTGTGCCAAAGGGCCCAGAAAATAAAAGGCAGTCCCATCCTGGGAATTTATTTCTGAAGGCCAAGCACCTGAAGTAAGTTAAAAGAAATCTTTACACTGAGCCTTCAGGTTATTTCTGAAGTTATTTCTGAAGGCCAGCACCTGAAGCAAATTAAAAAAAATCTTTACAATGAGCTTTCAAGTGCTGATTCTGAAAGTCAAGGGCTACAGCGTGGCTGAGACACAGATGCTGCCACCTTTTCCTTGAGAAAAAGCAAATGGTCAAAAATTAAGAGCCAGAGCAGACTGAACGAGTGAAAATCACTCTCTCACAGACACAGCAACAGCCTCAAGCAAGGCAAAAAAGTGCCAGTAAGGGATAAAAAAAACCCCCCAAACTTATAGCTCACTAAAATGTTGTAAGAATTGCCTGCATCAAGGCTGCCTCTCTGCACCCCTCCGTACGCTGAAGATTGTGCGTTGAGCGAGTTCCAGCTTTTGCCTGTTTGGTCACCTTTTAGTCACAGGCACAGGCTTTAATGTAGAAAATGTCATCAAGTTTGGAAACTATTTTGACTACCTGGGCACAGGGAAGGAAAAAGGGGGCACTTTGGAGGAAGAGATAAAGGATCCTAAAACCTAGGTTAAAATAGCGCTTTTCAAAAGATTTAAGCAGTTAGAACTAAAGACAAAGTATGACTGGGAAGCACAGTACAGGAGACACCTGGAAAATGAGGGAGGATGGAGGTCTTTGCTCTGCAAGGAACTGACACCACCTCGGTGCCATTGTTCCCTCTCACCCCACCGCCAGCTCTGGATCAACAGCAGGAAATGGGCTCCTGAGTCAGGGAGATAAGGACGCGTTCGGATCTTCACGTCCCCCTCGTGAAGAAAGGAGAGTTGAAATTTAGCTAAGGGAGGGGATCTGAGCAGGGCTGAGCTGTAACACAGGAGCATCACAGCGAGCAGACTCGGGGAAAACTTCTTATTCTCATCAATTCCTCTTTGGTGAAGGCCAATCAAGGCAAAAGACAGATGACACCCACCGGCTGAGGAGTCCCCAATGAGTCACACAAGCAAACTCAGCAGAACAGGTTAGGTTTATCTAAAGCCTCGGAAGCCTCGAAGGAAGAACTTCACACTGGAAATGAGCAAGGGGAAGAAAATCAGATGTGGGAAGGGGCAGCGTGTATGCTGTAAACCAGAGTGTAGTGCTGTGGCCTTGGGTGGGAGCCTCTAGGAGTTAAGCCAGGGGTGCCTGAGACACTCCGCTGCCGTAGCTCGCTTCTCCGGGATCAACTCCAACATGGGCAACAAGAAGTCTGTGAATGCAGCTGCGTCCTCTTGGGACCACTCGTACTTTTCCACCAAGACTTCAAAAAGACCCCAGGGCTTCAGTTTGGTGATGTGCTTCAGGTCACCTGAAAAACCAAAGGCAAGAGAGGTTAAGCACAAGTCTTATTCAGCCACTCTGCTCTTATAAGAGGCTGAACAGCTAAACAAGGCAGTTTGGAGGCAGGAACTGCTCTGAAAAGCTGGGCACAGGGAGTATAAATGGTAGGGCATGTTGAAGGAAGGAATAAAACCCCTTTTCTAAAACCCTTTTGAACACTCCTCTAGAAACACACTTCCTTGAAGGCTTCTTTTTCTTCCCCTCCTAATATTTCTGATCCAATAAGAGCAAATATTGTTTAACTTCATTAAATCATCAATTATACCAGTCAACACCATGCTGTTAGCTTTGGAACACATGCAGTACATGCAGCACAGATTGAAAATGTAATACAGTAATAAGAAAATGGGTTTGTTTTACAGAAAATAGTATTAAACTAGGTCAAAAACCATCTTCTAGAGACTGAATACATTTTATGGGGTACTTAGAGCTTGATGATAACAACTGGCAACGTGGCTGAGGATGCAAGGCACTGTTTAGGTGCTAGAAATGGAACAAGAGTTGTCAAGAGAAGACTTGAAAAGCAAGTCAACACCTCTAGCTGACAAAAATCAGCTAAATAAAGCCTGAAGAAATGTCTACAGTGCTGTTTTTCCACTCACTGCATTGATCTACACCGAGATGTCAAGTACCAGGATGCAGGATGCTTTTAGCAGTTAGACAAGAACAGCTTCTATTTAGCTGCTCCTTTACTGAGAAGCTTTTCAGAAAACAAAGGGAAGACTTCAAACTGAATCCTTGCAAACATCCATGGTTAATTGGTATTTCCAGCAAGGCTCTTTTGTGTATTTGGGGCAGGGAAAAATGACATTTGCTGTGTTTCTTTTTACCTTTTTTGGTGAAAAACTCCTTGGAGTATTTTCCTGCCAAAATGAGCTTGCGAGGTATCTTCCCCAGAAGTTCTATGATCAATGCAATGTGATCTGCATTTTTTCCAAGAGAAAAGACAATGAGACACAGCCACACATGACATCTCTTTGCCCCAGTTTCCTTCTCTGGGATATAAGGACATTACCTCCCTTAAAAATCACTTTGAGATCTACCTGAAATCAGACTACACTAAGGAAGAACAAAGACAAGGGGGGGAAAAAAGGTGAGGGCCCTTTTGAGGCATGGACAGTTTGAGCAGTGAGACAGTGAATGCAACAGGAAGAGGAAACACCAAACATGGACTTCATTGTGTGGTGTTTTGCTACAGAGGCTCACACACAGTTGATGCCAGTTTGGGTAAACAGTGTTTTTGCAAGGAGCCTTTGCATTGCTAAGCTTGTTCTGAAAAAAAATCAACCCCTGTATTCCATATTCCATTTTAAAAAGGAAAAACTTGGTCAAACACACCTTCATCCCGTGAGTAATCTTCTCCAGAATGAGGCTCGAACAGGTAGTCCCCTGTTGCTAACTCAAAGGCCTAAACAAACAGAAAGGAGCAGGTTAAATCACTTCAAAACACTCCACAAGCTCCTGGATGTGCTGCAGGTTGATTCTGCATCTCTGTGGGCCAGAAGCAAAGTGGTGGCAAGAACAACCTGCCAGGCTCCAGCACTCCATTACCATCTGAAGATGTGCAATTGCTTCGCAACGTTTTAGTGGCTGCATCAAAACTATCACAAGCACATCTGTGCAGAATTCCAGAGCACAGCAGAACGTGACAGGCTTAGAATCAGGGAATTGTTAAGGTTGGAAAAGACCTCTCAGCTCATCCAGTCCAACTGCAGCCCAACCCCACCGTGCCTGATAAACCCTGTCCCCAAGTGCCACGGCCACACGGTTCTTGAACCCCTCCAGGGATGGAGACTCCCCCACTGCCCTGGGCAGCCTCTGCCAGGGCTTCACCACTCTGTCAGTAAAGACATTTTTCCCAATATCCAATCTAAACCTCCCCTGGCACAACTTTCCTCTCATCCCATCACTTGTTACCTGGAAGAAGAGCCCAGCACCCACCTGGCTTCAGGCTCCTTTCCAGGAACTGCAGAGAGCCATGAGGTCTCCCCTCAGCCTCCTCTTCTCCAGAATGAACAGCCCCAGGTCCCTCAGTCACTCCCAGAACCCCTGGGCTCCAGACCCTTCCCCAGCTCAGTTCCCTCTATGTGTTCCAACCCCTCAATGTCCCTCTGGGAGGGGCCCAAAACTGAACCCAGGATTCGAGGTGTGGCCTCACCAGCACCGAGCACAGGGGGATGATCCCTTCCCTGCTCCTGCTGCCACCCCATGGCTGAGCTAAGCCAGGATGCTGGTGGCCTTCTTGGCCCCCTGGGCCACTGCTGGCTCAGGTTCATCCACTGTTGACCAACACTCCCAAAGCACAGCTTGTGTGGAGCTGTGCAAAGGCATTTCACAGGCTTGGCCTCTCTTCCCCCTCAGTAGCACTTTGCAAAACAATGTTGTGCCCAAGGTCTAGGTTTGTTTGTTTGTTTTAACAGACTCTCCTTTCTGCATAATTTTCAGATAATAAAGAGATATTTTTCAAACATTTAATCTCTGAACATCTGTCTGTGGACAGAGAGACACGTTTTAAATGAGAAAAAAGCATTTGCATTCAAGTCACCACTCCTAAATTCCACAACACATTTACCCATTCACTTTTACTCCCAAGAGCACCTCTGACCTTCTGCATTCTCAGCTTTCTTTAAGGACTTAAACTGTCAAACTATTGAGTTGGGCACTCACAGGAACCACTGCCTAATTTTGGCCCCACATTTCACAGACACAACACGACCTTGCTGCGTTCTACCACGCTCATCAAAAATCACAGCTTGTTTTCCAAGACAGCAAAAACTATTTCACTATTTTCCAAGCTTAAAATAAAAAACCAAGCTTTAATTTGTAGAAAACATCAGAATGGAGACACCAGAGGTACAGGCAGTGACTGACTAGACTGATTTTTTTTGTTGTTTTGTTTTTTAATCATCATATTCTACATGTGCCAGCTATTACAGGAACAGCTTCAGCCTCGCCTCAGCATTACTCAGATTATGAAATGATTCCAAACATGCAGAGGATGCATATGATTAAAATATGAAATTATACTGAAGACATCTGTGAAACAGTGCTGGATGCAGCAGAAAGGCTCTTCTTTTTATATAAAAAGGTTTTGCCTTCAGAACTCCGTGGCTGTCTCGTTTTTCCACAAAGGACAATGACATATTTGAAAGCTGCCAGTGCTTTACAACACCACTAATTTTTGAAATGAAAGCTGCATGTGGCAAAATAAAATAAGCAAAACCATTTTGGTATGGAAACACGGTATTCTGTGAGTCTGGAAGTTGGCTGAACACCTGTGAGGGTTTTTTGCCAGGCCTGGCTGGTGACTCCACAGTCCAGGGAGCACAGGACAAGGCATCATTCCCAGAGGAGAGTTTCAGATCCAGCAGATGACAGCACTCACCATGCACGCTGTACTCCAGATGTCAGCAGGGGTGTTGTACCCTGATCCTATCAACACCTCCAAGGATCGGTACTGCCTCGTCTGGATGTCTTCAGTGAAGTGTTTGTGCTAAAGAGATGTTTTACACAACAGTTAAGAGACTGTTTAAAAGAGGAGAATCAACAGCCTGGAAGAGGTCAGAGCAGATGAGAGCTCATCCCCATTACATTGCACCTGAACTCCACATCCTCATTAAACAGGATCCCCAACATAAGAAGGAGATGGAACTGCTGGAGCAGGTCCAGAGGAGGTCACAGGGATGATCCAAGGGCTGGAGCCCCTCTGCTGTGAGGACAGGCTGAGAGAGTTGGGGTTGTTCAGCCTGGAGAAGAGAAGGCTCTGGGGAAACCTTAGAGCAGCTTCCCAGGACTGAAAGGGGCTCCAGGAAAGCTGGGGAGGGGCTTTTTCCAAGGACCTGGAGTGATGGGACGAGGGGGAACGGCTTTAAACTGGAAAGGGGAAGATTTAGATTGGACATTGGGAAGAAATTCTTCGCGATGAGGGTGGGGAGGCCCTGGCCCAGGTTGCCCAGAGCAGTGGTGGCTGCCCCATCCCTGGAGGTGTTCAAGGCCAGGCTGGATGGGGCTTTGAGCCCCCTGATCCCGTGGGAGGTGTCCCTGCCCATGGCAGGGGTGTTGGAACTGGATGGGCTTTGAGGTCCCTTCCAGCCCAAAGCATTCCATGATCTGATGCAATTGTGCTCTAACACTGGGTTCCAGTCTGTGTTCTGGGTGCCTCAGGGACCATCAGATTGCCTCTAACAGGTCTGTGAAAAGTGGCAGATATAATGTATAAAAATCTCCACATGAGAAACTTCTGAAGGAGTCTGCAGCTCTCCTGGAGGATGAGAAAATTGCAAACAATGTCTCTGATGTGCTAATTCTGCAGTTTATTAGCTTGTTAGTCCATTTCAGTGGACTGATGAGCACATGAGAGAGACTCATAATAGTTCTATTCTTTGATGGTGGTGCTGTGCTGTTTTTAGTCTGACATTTCAAACAAAAGGAATGTCTATTTTACTTGGTTTCTTAAATAGCAAAATACTTCAGATCTTATGGGAGAGACGAGTCTCAGACTCAGAGCTGCACATCTGGCAAGGTGGCCTCTTATGCTGCTGTTGCTTATCTGCTTTAAGGTACCTGAATCATGGCCTGTCTGTCCTCAACAGATGGGAGAGGGTGGAGCTTCTGCAACAGCCTCTCCAACTTGATTTTTGTGACTTACTTTCCTGTAAATTGCTGGATTGTTTGTGAGGGGGAGCAGTGCCTCGTGTAGAGCATTTAAACCACATGAAATCATGGAATGGACCTCAAAGCCCATCCAGTTCCATCTCCCTGCCATGGGCAGGGACACCTCCCACTGGATCAGGGGGCTCAAAGCCCCATCCAATCTGGCCTTCAACACCTCCAGGGATGGGGCAGCCACAGCTTCTCTGGGCAACCTCACAGCAAAACATTTCTCCCTAAGATCTATATTTCTTTCTTTCTGTCTCTGCTCCCCCCACTTTTTCCCCCCAGCGTGGTTTCAAACTGTCCCTACTTTCACCAGGAGGTCTAACATAGAAGGTATTTTACAGATTCTTTCCCACCTTGGTGTACTCTGAATGAATTAGCAGGTTTATACAGTCAATGTGAAAAGATTGTGAACTTACCACCCAGCAGGCATTTCCTAGGTCAGCTATCTTCACTTTGAGCTTATCTGCATTCTTGGGCTCAAGAGGATTAAGAAGGAAATTCCCAGCAGCTGATTTTCCTAGAAGCAATATGTACAACAGCTGATTAAAGCTACATGGACACTGTCACCATCTGTCATCCAAATCCCATCGTTGTCTCTCCACCCAGGAAGGGGTTTTGGTTACAGATCAGAACTCTTCCCTCCCCAAAGTCTAAGTATAAAAATCAGCATCAGTTCATACCAAAACCCAGCAGTGTTACTTCCATTAAAACCTGACTGGTGTTACAATGCAGAAATACAATCAATATATGCAACAGTGACTATTCCCAGCACTCTTTTAACAGCATTAAAACATCTGTCTCTATCTAAACAGGCTTTTAAAATAAGGGCACTGTCAAAAACCAACCAACCTTTCATTCCTTGTCTTTGCAGAAGGAGAGTCCACCTATTAAACCATCTTTTTGATATACCTATCACTCACTGCTGCAACACAGAGAGTTTCAAGAGCCAAAGTGTATTGGGAAAACCTCAGTGATGCAATGGGGAGCAAAAATATTAAGTTCTAATCAAGCTGTAGCTCTAAAGCAATTTGGGAGAGGGCTGTGAGGAGCAAAAGAGACCTGGTAATTTAGCAGAGACATTCAACTAAAGGCAGTTCCAGTTCTTAAATATTTAAGTTTCACTCGCTGCTTTTCATCCACAGAACTCCTCCCAGCAGTTCTCAGCCAAGAGAAAAATACAGAATTTGCTTCAAAAGAAGTACAAGTTAGTTTCTCCCTCCTCCTCTGAGCAGACACCGTTCACCTGACCTTGAATCAGAGATGCAAAAAAGGACAGTTCTATCAATTGATTCATGTTTTTTTAAACACCCACACCTGGACTGTGTTTAAACTGCAGTACACTATTTATTGTGTGTCTTGTGCTCTCCTAAACCTACAAGACTTAATATTTCCCCCCCCCTCGAAATAAATCATATTTTAAAAAGCATTAAAGAGTTTTTTCCCCCTAAGCTGTAGAAGTGTTTCTGTCAGGCTGCATCTCCAGTTCTGGGAAAATGTTTACTCACCTCAAGGAGCTGAAAGGAGTTACCAGTACTCCAGGTAACAGAACACACTGAACTGTACTCATCCCATAATTTAACAGCCAGTGACAATTTGTAGCCTTACATGTCTTGAAAATGAAATTAAATTCTTGAAAATGAAACTCATGTAAGCGATCCCTGATACAAAGAGGAAGGTTGAGACTGGATATTAGGAAGGATTTCTTTACTGAAAGGGTGGTCAGGCCCTGGAACAGCTGCCCAGAGAGGGGGCTGAGTCACCATCCCTGGAGGGGTTTAAAAAATGGGTATTTGAGTTTTTGAAGGATGTGGTTTAGCAGAGGATGGGTGCAGCTGGACTCAATCTCAAAGGTCTTTTCCAACTGGAAGATCCTATGATTCTAGACTGAAAAACAATGTATGGGGATTTTCTCAAAGTGGGAATACTTATGCATTCAACAGTCAGAACTAAAGTATAGCTACAACTGGAAGCTACAGACAGTGAATGTCTCAGAGCAGGACTGTCAGGTTCACTGCTCCTGCCAGAACAGTCTCAGGTGATTCTGATCACTTTGGCCAACAAAACAGAGGTTTCTATCAATACCCCGAGGAAGAGTCACCACAGCTCTCCCACACCAAGGAGAAAGGAGCCCTTTCTCAGTGCTCCTCTTATACCTTTGTTGTCTGTTGGGCTGTTACTCTCATTCTCATCCTCTGAAGGTATCTCCGTTCGGATGCTTTCCTGCAAGTGGTTGATCTGCTCACTCAACGCCCGCTCTTCGTTGGAGGTTGGCTGGCACACCATGGAATCTTCGGAAACCAAGGGCACCAACGAGTCCGACAGCGATTCTCGAGGCCTGGTGTCCGAGTCACCGTTGTGTTGACTGTAACTACAACGATGCAAGTTCTCCTTCTGCTCCTCAGGGTGACCACCACAGTCATTGGCATTATGAAGGTCGTCCTCCAGTCGCACACAGCCTTGATTGCCAGAGTCGGGGAAGTCCGTCATTTGTATCACTCCATTGCAATTTATTTCTGTCACACATTTTTCCAGGCTGCTTTCCATCACGATGGATTGCTCTTGTACAACGACAGCAGCTGGAAGAGCAGAAAAGGAGAAGATAGCAGAATATGTCCAAACAAAGTACTAGCTCAACCTGCTCAGAGAGCCCTCCAGTAGGTTGTCCTCAGAACTTAAACTGAACACAATCAGTCATTAATTCAACTTGTAACAGGGAACTTCTGAGCCACTTCAGATGGGCACAATGCAGTGCAAACAGCTTAAATGGCAACGAACAGCTCTACTCAAGTGCTCACCCCTCTCATGGCAGCGTGAGCCAAAGCTGTGCTACTGAGCTCCAGTGCTACAGGTTGCCCAGAGCAGTGGTGGCTGCCCCATCCCTGGAGGTGTTCAAGGCCAGGTTGGATGGGGTTCTGAGCCCCCTGATCCAGTGGGAGGTGTCCCTGCCCATGGCAGGGGGGTGGAACTGGATGGGCTTTGGGGTCCCTTCCAACCCAAACCATTTCATGATTCTACTTCAACAATACTTGAAGTCTGTACCTGGCTTTTTGTTGACATTTTCCTCTGGTGGACTAACTTTTATGAGCATTTCCAGAGGGCTCTGAGCTTCCTCCTCCTCTTCAGGCTGTGTCTGCCCAGGGCTTGCTTCCTTCTCCATCTCCTCTATCTCTTGCATTCGCTTCTCTAACAACTCCGCCTGCCGTTTCTGCTTCTTTTTCAACTTCTTTTTCTTATTCTTTGACATTTTGTCAGCCTGTGCAGAAGAAAGCAGAGAAATTGGACTTAGGATTTCTTATTTCAATAAATCTAAAACACAAGAAGTTTTAATTTATCTTAAAATTGAGGAAGCAGCCTGGGATAAAAACCTCTCAAGACAGTTCTCTCAAATTAAAAGCAGGTATTAAGGTTTTTGGAGCAGCTGTCTATGGCCTTTATCAGCACAATTCTGTCCTGATCTGAAACAGAATTCTCCAAATGAGGGATCTCAGACTTCACAGACAACAGTGACCTCCACAACAGAGCCCACATCACGAGGAAGCTCACTGTGGTGATAGATGAGCTAATGCTACTTACACCTCTGAGATGAACAACACTGAACCTGATGCCTATGTCTGGGTCACACTTTTCCTTCTGACAGAAGGTTCTTTTTCCTTAATAAATGATGAAACAATGCAGTGGATACTGTCAGCAGGTGGATAGTTACACATGAAAGCTTTTACACTCACCGGTTTGGGCTGTGGTGCAGTGCTCACTGAAAGGGAAAGGAAGAGCAACAAATTACTATGCTGATATTCAAAAACTGCAACTGCATTCTTAACAAAAGCTTTTTCCTATGTGATCTGGCAACAGCATTTTAAAGACAATAGCAAATATTATTTTGAAGGCTCATTTCTCTACAGAAGTAGTGCAAGAATTAAAAAAGAGAAAAAACCCTAAATGCATAATTAAAATTTAAGATAATAGACTTGCTTGACTGATATCAAAGACTCAAACTTCCTGTCATGCAGCTTCATTTACTGCAGGCATTATGCAAACCAAAACATTAAAATACCTATGTTAAGGGAGCTAAGCTATGCTATGATGGGCTCAGCTCAATGTTGATAGGATAAAATGATGCCTGATAGAGCCTTCCAGCACACACTGCAGTAGTTCTTGAACACCTGATCCCTTCTGAGGAGGGACAGGGGAAACAAGAGAAAATTTACCCCCAGATCTTTAGGGATTTTAGCTGACCAAGGAAGCTGCTTCTGTTACAAGTTTTTCAAACAGGTAAATTAGAGACCGTCATGAAATGCACTTCCAGCACCAAAATGAAAGGAATTAGAACTTCTGAAGGCAATGTGAGAAGCACCTCACCACCTTTTCACTCTGGCACTGTAGTGTCCATCAGCTTTTATGCAGTGTGTGCTACCCAAGACTGGCTGCCCTCCCCCTTTATCAGCACCAGATCAGCTGTGTTAAAAGTAGATGCCAGGAAACAATATCCTTCCTCCATTGTTATACAACAGCTGTCTTCCTGATCATCTCTGAGTTACAATGTAGACCAACTTCACAATTTACAGTTGGTGTTTCAGAGGTTACTTGCATTATTGTTCCACTGTACTCAGTTAGGAAGTTTTCCCTAGCAAGATTAGGGCAGGTTGAGAGAGCTGGGGTTGTTCAGCCTGGAGAAAAGAAGGCTCTGGGGGGACCTTAGAGCAGCCTCGCAGTGCTGAAAGGGGCTCCAGGAAAGCTGGGGAGGGGCTCTTGATCAGGGAGAGCAGGGATAGGGGGAAGGCTTTTAAGCTTAAAGAGGGGAGATTGAGAGGAGATCTTAGGAAGAAATGTTCTTCTGTGAGGGTGGGGAGGCCCTGGCACAGGGAAGTGGTGGCTGCCCCATCCCTGGAGGTGTTCAAGACCAGGTTGGATGGGGCTTCGAGCCCCCTGATCCAGTGGGAGGTGTCCTGGCCCATGCTGCCCCTTCCAACCCAAATCCTTCTCCGATCAGTGATGATTTGGGAGTGTGGCGGGGGAGAAGGCACCAAATTTCAGGAGAAAAGCACCTGCAGACCCAGATGGAGGGGGAGCCCCAGATCTCTGCCACTCGGTGGCTTCCGCAGCCAGCCTGCGGATATACTGGTCGTTAACACACAGAAGAATGTTCTCAGGCTTAATATCTGTGTGGATGATTCGACACTTTGTGTGCAAGTAATCCAGACCCTGAAGAACCTGCAGATAGGAAAGAAGGAAAACAATCATTAGAAAAAGCAAAGAATGAGCAAATTGAGAGTGAAGTGAAAATGCAAGGTTGTCTACAATGACCCTGAAGAACTTCTGTGTTTGAGGACAGCACTAATCTGGAGCAATGTGATCAGTGCTTTCTACTCTGTTCCAGCAAATATGGTTTCACATACACATTTTAGCTATGAATTTATCTTCTGCCTCTTACCCCTCATAACTTACCACAGCTGAAAATCTAATCTTAATACCCTACAATCAAATCACACTCTCCTCCTCCCCTCCAGTTTGCATACAGAAAGCTGCTTCTCCTCAGGCACCAATCCAGGAGGAGGAACAGGTTTCTCTTGCTCTTCCCATCATTAAGCACCACGACAGAGCTCTACAAAAATACTTGCACTTATGAGGAATAACCAGGGTAAGAGGAGGTTAAAAGCAGACCCAGCTTCCTATCGTGGTTTTAAGTGTCAGAAAACAAATATCTACAGCAGAGGAAGAGAACATCAACCCAAGAATGGTTTTGTTGCACGAGATATACAGCACTGATTTTTAAATGTTTGTTTTCTTCTATCTGAGAAAGAGGAAGAGTTCTCACAGGGTCGTGGGGAACGTTGCAGTCAGAGCTGGAACTGACCTGTTTGATGATCTTCTTGACACAAGGCAGTGGGAGACCCTGATAATTTGACTTGATGATCCACTTCAGGAGATGGTGCCCTAGAACTTCAAACACCATGCAGATATCTGGAACTCAGTCAAGGAAAAAGATAAACATCCTGATCCAAGGAGCCCCGAATTCCCAGGACTGAGGATCAAAAGAAATGCACAGCAGTTAAGAGTTTAATATTAAAGAGCCCTCACCCCTCTGACACAGCTTAGGCAACGTGACTACTGTAACACCACCAGCCTATCCTACAAATCACCAATGTCATTACCTAAAACCTAAAATACAGGGGGATGGAGTTGGTTAGGGCAATGGTCCTGATGGAGCAGCAGCAATCTCCTGCTTTGAATGGAATCCAGTCACAAAGCAAGTGTCTATTACATTTTTCCTGCTCGTATTGAGACAGCTACAACCAACAGCTTATGTTTTGGAACAGCCTTGACTCTTGCCCCAGGCAAAACCTGATGCCAGATCTCTCTGTACCAGCACTACCTGAAAAGATAACAACATTTCCATTTCATAAGTCATCTCCAGAACAATTAAGTTACTTTCTCCACCCTCCTTTGCCTCTTTACCAGCAAAACAAACTTTTCACAAGCCTGGACTTCAACAATATTTACATTATCTGCTTTTTGTCTGTAAGATCTCAACAGCTTCAGTCACTCCAGGGACATACCCTGTATTGTGCCTTTGCTTTACATGCCAGGAGTTTATTAAGCTGCTTTCCTTCTACTCTGGCAGAAAGCTTGCATGTGTTTCACAAGAGTGAAAGCAACACGAGATCAAGTGAACATCTACTCAGTGCTAGGTACCAGAAAAGTTAACAGAGGAAATAGACTCTGGGGCAACTGTTCTAGAGAAGTGTTAGAATGTTCATAACCTACAGCTCAATCCACCTAAGCAGCCTAATAATTCTTACTGAAATAAAATTCAGGGTACTGCAAAACAGGAACATCCACAAGAGCCCAACTTCCAAACTCCAGGTGTGTTTTATTAGGACCTGCCATGAATCACTGCCTTTCCAAAAGCCATTCACAGAACTACAGGGGATTTCCAGTGTTAATAAAGTCAAAGGTAAGGTGCTTCTGTAACCAGAGCAACCTTATTATCAAGTTACACACTGTATTTGCTATTTTTAATTACAGATTTTAAGGTGGTTGAGGATGATGGGCTCTTGCCACAAAGGCACCTTGAGCCATCAATCCTGACTCACAAATGGGATGAGCCAGCCCATCTCTCATGTTAAGAGCATGACTAAGCAGTGCCATCTCCATCAATTCCACAGATTAGGTCAGGCTGAACATTCCCTATGGATCTGACCTCAGCAGGCAGCTCTGAGCCAGGTGATGGAGGCTACAGCAGGCTTCCTCCAGCAGCAAAAGGGAAGCCTGGGCATGGCTCACCAGCCCAACCTGAGAGCAAACTCCCAGCTTTATGCAATTCTTTGCCTTTGTTCCACAAAAGGATACGAGAGCCATTAACTCCTGAAATCTTGAAGTCATCCAACAACTGAACAACTCTCTCTTTACTGGGATCATTGGGATCACTGTTGCGGACCTGCAGAGGAAAAGAGGATTCATTTTGTGTTCCTTGAGGGAAGAATACATTTTGAAGTCAGATCTACTGCACTATATTAATTCCCATCCAAACTCTTTAGTTAGATGATCCAGAAATACTGAGCACATGACTGACTCCCCAAATGAATTTAAAATTAAATAAAAACTGACCCCCACTCTCGGGCACTCACCGATTTCAGCAACTTGATTTCATCCAGTGCTGTTTCTGTGTAGTGCTCTGCACTCTTCACCACCTTCATTGCCACAAATCTCCTCCCTCTATGCACACATAAGTAAATTGGAGACAGTTAACACATACAAAGAACATTCTCCAGGATTATTCCAATTCTTTTGCATATAAAAGAGCTACTTATTTAAGGTATCATGGAAAAATAAGGTTTAAGCACTCTTTGGGGATCTTTTTATGAAATATCCGTATCAGTGATTTCTAATAACATGAAATAATAGCTCAGAGACTGCTGAATCCTCTTCCACATACGGGGTTTACCCTGTTAACTCCCTCCCACCTCCTGCATGCACACTACAAAACCACTTCAGTGCTGGGATGCCAACAGCTACCTTCTGTGTTTTAAACTAAAAATAAAAAGATGCTTTGTGATCATGTTTGTGCATTCCCAGAAACAGAGGGCCAACTGTGTCCTGGGGGGTATCCAGCACAGCATCACCAGCCAGGAGAGGGAGGGGATTGTCCTGCTCTGCTCTGCACTGGGGCAGCTCCACCTCGAGCAGAGGGGGCAGTTCTGGGGCCACAGGATAAAAAGGACATCAAACTACTGGAGAGTGTCCAGAGGAGGCCACAAAGCTGGGGAAGGCTGTGGAGGGGAAGTTGTACGAGGAGAGGCTGAAGTCCCTTGGTCTGTTCAGCCTGGAGAAGAGGAGACTGAGAGGGGGTCTCAAAGCTCTTCCCTGCCTTCTCCCAAGGGGTGTGAGGGGGGAACCAGGGGCTGAGCTCTGCTCTCTGGTGACCTATGACAGGACCCGAGGGAATGGCAGGAAGATGTGCCAGGGGAGGGTTAGATGGGCTATCAGGAAGAGGTTCTTCCCCCAGCGGGTGGTGGAGCACTGGAACAGCTCCCCAGGGAAGCAGTCACAGCACCCGCTCTGCCAGCATTCCAGAAGCATTTGGACACTGCCCTCAGTCACAGGGTGTGAACGTTGGGAGTGTCCTGTGGAGGGACAGGAGTTGGACTCGATGGTCCCTTTGGGTCCCTTCCAGCTCGTGTGATTCTATCATTCTGTGACTTACTGGATGTCCCAAGCCAGCCACACGGTGGAGAAGTGGCCCCATCCGAGCTTCCGAATCACATGGTATCGGCCGTTAAAGAGATCTCCTATTTTCACAAGGTGGTAACCACCTAGAAAAACAGTGGGAAGTTCACATATCAGGAGACCACACAAGTGCTGCAGAGCAGGTATGCAGAACAAGCATCACAACTTGAGGCAGGCTTACTTGATTTGTTTAAATTTTAATGATATAAACAAATGTAAATGTTTCTCTAATTGGATCTTGCTAGAGTGAATGTACAGTGTTAGAGGAAGAGCTGTGAACAGCCCTTCACTTGACTGAGAAGTTTTAATTCAACTCAGATGACTGACTGGTCAGTCACCACCAAACAATACATCAGTGGAAGCATCTCAAGTCTGCCAGGTTGACCATCTTTGGAAAACACATCTCTTGATGTTCAGTAAGAGAATCATACAGCTAAATATCAGCATTGCTTTTGCACTCTCTGTCCCCAAAACATGGAAGAGGACTGCACCCAATCCCAATGGAGTTTCCCTCGCAACTGCTTTCCTGCCTGAAAGGCACTTTGCTATTTAACAACACCACTGGAAAGAGGGAACTCTCCCCCTCTACCCCAGTATCTCTCAGCATGCAGAAGGATTCCATGATGGAAGTGGAGACATCAAAACCCAAAGACAAGCGAACTGGCAGAGAACAGATTGTGGAGAAGAATCTGGCGCTTTGCTATTCTTTTGTGGTCAGCAAACACCACCCCTGAAATACATGCTTTGCCAGGAAGATTCATCTCTAAATTGCCTGGTTGACAAGCAAGATAGAGTTGTTACCCACTACTCAACCAGCTCAAGCAGCACAAGTCCCTTTTCTTCACTTTAGGACTTCAGCTACAGCAGCGACAGCCGCGCCGGGTGCCAATTCACACAATGACTGTCTTCTTCCCACTTGCTTTACAACAAACACAATCCCACAAATACTTAGTGAAGCCAAGCACCCAAGTGTACAAAAACACTGCAGTTCAGATACCCTGTGCCATCTCCCCTTTGCATTTCTTATATGGCATTTGCTATATACTTCTCCCTCTGCCTTATTCAATATATTCAATAAATACTATCACAGAAATATTACAGAGTGCTTGGAGGTTGGACTTGATGATCTCAGAGGTCCTTTTCAACCTTATGATACTGTGATACTGAGGTGGAAGCACATGCTCAAGCTTCAATTAATTGATCAGCTGAATTTGTATAACCACCTTTCTGTCTTTTTTAAAGTATTTGCTATGTTAAAAAACTGCCTGACCCTTTTGATACCAAATTATATGCTGTGCTATTTCCATTTGCTCTGCATTCAGTCTCTACTCAGAGAAACTGCAGAAGACTGTATTTGCAGACACAGAGTGATCTGAAGAATGGATGTGAAAATGAAGATCTTCAAAAGAAGAATTCGAAACTAATTTGAACGATCTGAAAGTGTCCTTTTTCTGATGAAAATAAAAATGAAATTGAATGTCTCCTTGCATTTTCCAATTTTGAAAGCTCTCTGGCACAGAGGAAAGCTAACAGCTTTAAACACAGGCATTACAAACAGCTCTCTAACTCAAATCTTGATGGATAATAAAGCCTTGGAGATGCTTCTCGATTCCAGATTAGCTTGAAAAATGTTATCATCGTGCAATTTCAAAAAAACCCACTTAAAATAAGAGGGAGTCTATTTTCAATCTCTATAGCAGATGGGAAATCAAGGGAATTACATTGAAAAAGCTGCACCTTAAACAGGGAAGTCCTCACCTTTACAGTAATCATTTGGATCTTCTTGTTCATCGTCGTCTGATCCCAGGATTTCCTCCTCTTGCTCTGGAAGATCATTCTCTGAGGGAGCCGCGGGGCCCCGGTGCTGTGTGTCGGGTCTGAAAGAGAACACACTGCGTGTCTCACACACGTTACTCTGCAGCTCAAGTTGCTTTCCTTTCACACCAATCGTTGCTGATAATGGAGGAGAGGCAAAATTTTCACATTTAAATGCTTTTACATCTAAGTATCAAAGCAGATAGAAACAAGTTCTCATGTACCAGTGAGATTTGCTTTTATCGTGGAAGAAAAGGGCAGACCAGTGAGTTAAAAGCTCAGTGATTCCACCAAAACTTCACCTCTCTGAACCTCTTCTCAGTCTTTTATTCAGTGAGACCTTTTCTAAAGCAAATTTGTACTTTAAGACATTACCTCATTAAAAAACTAAAGATTTAAATGTCAATGGATGTTATCTTAAAGACTAACATCAATTTAATCTTACTCCTTTGGAAACAAAATTAAGCAGTGTGTTAGAATTTGTGCCCTTTGCCCCTTTCACCTCTGAGATCAAATGAACATTTAACAATCCTCCTGCTTCCAACACTTCAGAACACCAAAATCCCCAGTATTGCCCTTGATCTCTCCTGTTCTCATGTGAAAGGTTGCATTTCCAGTTTGTCTCCTCACTGAAGTTCTCTGAACTATGGAGAGTGGGAGCAGGCAGAGCAGATGTTCTATAAACCCTACCCAGAGCCTGTGATTGCAGGGACTGAACTCAAGCATCACTTATTTACTTTACAAAGCATTACAGGGAATGGTTAATTGTCTACAAAGTTTAATCTTCAACACCCTTTTGTACACAGCAAGGATTTATAATGAAAACAATGCCTACAGCCCATTTCATCAGCAAGATTTAATGGCAAAGTACTGCAGGATATCAAGATCAAGCTTTCTTCTCTTAAATGTAAGAGATATAAGGCTGGAGTTGTCTAAAGGGGTGGCCAACAAACGTCTTTACAGCAATGACGTACGAGCACATTCTTTAGAGTGAGCTTCCCTGCCGGTGAATGAGCGGAAGTTTCTGTACTGAAACCATTGTTCCAGTGAAGCAGCAGATACAAGCAATACCTCCCACCCCTGTTTCAAATTCAGCAAGTCTTGTTATGCTGTGGAGATGCTATACTTGTATTTTTTTTGGATGCAGTTTTCACAGCTCATAACCGAGCTGGAGTCGTGTGCATCATATCAAGACCTTAAACCATGGGACAAATTTAATGCTTCAGTTCTGAGTAATTATAAAGCAGAATGAATGTTCAACATTTACCCACTAAACTGAGCCTTCACACAAAACACATGAAATTGCAGCTAAGAAATAACTATGGAGCATAAAAGGGAAATCACCGGTGCCAACGGGATCATGACTAAACTCGTAGCCATTTACATTCTGGAATTGAAGTTCATTAAAGCAGAGAAGGTCATCCCAGGCACAACCAAACCACCCCACACTTCCTTCAGACAGTTGTCCAGGTTAGTGAGTCCTGCTGATTTTTTGATTCAGGAATAGACAAGCAACACAGATCAGTGGTCCTGACCCATAAAACAAGGCTGCCAGGCAGTCCATGTCACCGCTACCAGATCCAGCCCCAGGATATTTAATAGTTTGACTTTTTCCCTTGGGAGCCACAGAACTACAAATCGGGGGTAGGAAGAAGGAAACTGGGGGTGAAATAGTCTTGGAGGTCAAGAAGCTACTTTAAAACTGCTGCATTCCTTCAGGGACAACTGAGCTATGAATAAAGTCACAGACTATTCTCAAATTAAGAGTGGCTTAACAATGGTTAATTGTCTACAAAGTTTAATCTTCAACATCCTTTTGTACACACCAAGGATTTATAATGAAAACAGTGCCTACAGCCCATTTCAACAGCAATTTAACAGTAAAGTACTGCAGGACATCAAGATCAAGCTTTCTTCTCTTAAAAGTAAGAGATATAAGGCTGGAGTTGTCCAAAGAGGTGGCCAACAAATGTCTTTACAGCAATGACATATGAGCACAAGAGAGCATTCTTTAGAAGGGAAGAAAGGGTCAAAGAGGAGACTGGATGCTCATACATAATAAATCCTATATGCAGGGTGAGGAGAGTCAGCATGCAGAACTGGAGAGCAAGAGGATTCAAGCCTGGTAGCCACACCCATGGCATAAGTAGTAAAGATAATTCTCCCCAAAATCTTCACTTTTGTGACTGCACAAGATACAGGGGATTAGAATGGACTGAACAGAAAATTCACCTGAAGAGCCACTGATGCAGACAAAAACCTCACGGCATTCTGCAGTCCCAATGCTTTTCAATAATAGTAATTTCATGCATCAAGGAAGAAGTTACTGGAAGCACCAAACCCCATTCTCTTGGCAGCTTTCTGCCCCCCTCCTAATGGGCTGACGACTCATGCTGCTGACATCCCCACACACCCTGTGAGTGCATCCCAGTCTGTCCTGGGGATGCAAAAGCATTTCACTTCTGTATTATAACCCACACCACCAACCAATGTGATACAGAGCTGTATTCAGGTCACACACATCTCTACAGTGCTATTTCCTTTATGAAATCACCTCCAAACCACATCTCATTCCTTTGCTTCCTGCTAAAAGTCGTTAGATGTTACTACATTCCACCACTTTCTACCCCTGAAGTGACCACATCAACTGCAGATATGGATTGAGAGACTTAATCAGTGCAGAACATGTATTAATACCAATATAAAACCCCACAGCCCTCATCTGTCTGTCTCACACAGACTGCACTCCCAACAGGCACAAAAGGCTGCTACAGAGAACAGAAAAATCCATACTCTGTATTTAAAGATGAAATGGCAATATTGCAAATGCAGATAAAATATAAGGAGCCTCTGAAAAACAGTTAATAGTTTTACACATGAAGAAACTGAGTATTCTGGGGTACTTTTTTTATAACCACCTCTGTCCTACATAAGAACACCTTGATCACCTTTTACTTTTGTTTCCCCAACGTGCCAATTAATTACCAGAATTGACAGGATTTGTAGGGTCTCTCTACAACTACACAGCAATATTTTACTTAAGGAAGACAAAGTGGAACAGCAATGCTAAGGCAGGTGCTGGATGTTTTATAGAATTCGAGTGAATCCCTCCCCTAAGACCCTCCCAAGAGTCTTTATTCTTTCAGGAATGCCTGAAGAACTGCAAATTCCCCAAGACACACACACACATACACACAAAATAAAAGAGGGTAACCTACCTGCACGAAGCACGGCCTCCCATTGATAAAGATATTCCTGCAGGCAGCCCACCAGTTTTTGAAAGAGCCATTAAAATGCCAAAGCCACACTGTTGGGGAAGCAGGGGGACATCGAGGGCAGGTGGAGGGGCTGGTTCTCGTGGAAAGGAGCACAGCTTTGTGCAGGAGCGAGGGAGAAGAGGGCCTGTGCCTTCACCACCCAGCTGCAGCTGCACAGCACTGCATTGCAGGTACGGGGCTGCTCCCAGCTGATCCTCCTGCAAATTCAGTCATCTCAGGGGCTGAGCACAGAGTCATCTCTTTTCCTTGATCTTTACCTGCCTCACTCTTCCCCTCTAATGAAATTAGAAATTCAGGCAGGTACTTTGCTTCGTCTTCCTGAACAAGCCGGTTTTATTTGCCTATTCAATAGTCCGTTGGATTCAAAGCTGGGACGGAGGCAAAGATCATGGTAATTCCTGACAGTCCAATCCTTTTGATACAGAAATGTCAGCACAATCACACAGGAGAGAAAGGGCTTTCAAAGGGAAAACTAATTTTCTGGATTAATTCCAAACCTCTCATGCAGAATTACAAGAAAATCTTATCCTTTATGCTTAAAAGTAACAAAACAGCAAGAGGAGGAGTCAAATCTTCTTCAAAAAGGTGTATCTTTCACAGCAGCAGCCACTTAACATTGTCCTCCAGTGATGTAGAAGAATTACCAGCCATTTCCTGCCCCTGTTTATCCTGCTGGTTTATGTAAGCGATAGGGGAAACAAGTCAGCAACAACATGACACAGCAAGGAATAATTTAGGTTTTCTCTGCTAGAGGAGGACTGTTTGTTAGTGAAAGACACCTTGCAGCTGGCTCTGCAGTTTTACACCAAGAGGTATAAAGAAGAATCAGATTCACCTGATTGTATATCTACAACATTTTCACCAATTAGAAACTTGCCTCATTCTCTAAAAGTACTTTAGGTTAAAGCTTACTGAAGTTCATCCTTTTAACAGTTCAGAGTTGCCAAAGCTCTTCCTTTTAGAAGAGGTGCTAACAACATGCAAAGTTTCCCCATGAGATTGGCATTGAACACATCAATAGATCACAGACACACAGGGACAGCAACAGTCATTGAGGAACTCAGATTTCAGTCCCTCATTTGCTCTTTACAAAAGGTGTTCAAGGAGTTTGGAAAAACCACTATGGATTCTCCTGACAGTTTCCCATAGAATCACTAATTTGGCCCAGACACTAAAAATAAGGTGAAAACCAACGGATTGCACCAGGTCTGTTCTTGCAGGTTTCACTGATGCAGATCCAACAGCATCAGGAGGATGAGAAGATGAGAGGCCACCATACCATGGACTGCAGTGAAAGAGCAGTGTCCTGATGCAGCTTCACCATCAAAACCCAGAACTTGCTTCCTCCACCCTCGATAACTTACATCAAACACTTGGAGAGGTGTTTGGTTCTCCTATTTAAAAGCAATTTCTTCAAAACTCTGTCTTGTGCAGGTCACTACTTTCCCCAGTCCCAAATCCAGCAGAAATATTGTCCATGCTGCCTACCTACTCACTTTGATCAGGAACAAAAGGGCAACCCACCCACCCTCTAGCAAGGAATGCAGCACATGCAATCTGAATTACTCTTCCCACCAGCTAAGAAACAACTTACTCTCCTCACTCCTCCTCACTGAGCTCATCACAGGTCTCTCAATACCTGCAGAGACGCCGCCTGTCTGTAGGAAACCTACAACTGCTCTCCTACACGATTTTTAAGCCGACAGCAGCACAGTCTTTACAAACACTGTCATTCCTTTTTTGAGAACTCAAATAACCCTCACGAAACACCCCCAAATAGAATCAAATTCACTGAGTTTAAGACTAATGATGAATCCAGTTCATACTGTAGGAGACAGACAGTACTGTAACACATCCCGAGACTCCTGCTGGAAGAGGCATCACTTCCCTCCTTAACCACCCAGCCAACGACTTCCAGTGCTGCACACCCACCCCAGCCAGATCTTGTTGGAACTCCTGGTCAGGATTCCTTGTTCTCATTTGGAGAAGAGGGAAAAGAGCTCCACATGGCATAGTGAAAAGGCAGGATTTAAAAATCTCTCTCCCGTTTTCACACCATGCATCAAGACAATGTTTCTTTAAGGGCAGCAATCCTGCCAGGCTGCATCTCATTCCTGCTCCTGCCAACCTGCAAACTCAAGATCATGTTAAGGCACATCTAGTGAGAAGAACTGTTCTGGTGCCAGCTGCCAACACGCTTCCAGGCAGACCCACTGCAGGCCTGGTGTTTGATAAATATTGTAACTGTTAAGACTCAAACTTTCAGTGTGAATTCAGATCTGAAATTATAAAAGTACTTCCCTGCTTGTGTGCACTTCTCTGCTCAAGAAATTTAAAGTATTTGAGGTGATTTGGGGGGAATTACAAATCTTATGTTGCAGGGGACTTGTAAGCCTATTATTCACATTATTTTATAACTATATGCAATTCATTCAGTCCCTCATCCCTGTTTTTATGTATAAAGAACTGGCATTTTCTGCCAGCTTGGCAGATCCATAACCCTTGTTGCTGCAGCAGAGCAGCTATCCCAGAGCTACAATACCACTGACAAGAACATAAGCCTGGAGATGGTCTAACACTTAGGTTTGAAAGAACAGTGCTCAGAGGCACCAAAAAGCCCTTCTGTTTAGTGGATCAGTGGGAGTTCAGTGTGAAGATCAGCAATAAGGAATGTCACAGGAGAATGATACTGATGCACAAATAACAGAGGCAATCGAGTTTCTTGCTCTCCCATACCCACTCCCCCACACAAGCACTTAACAAGCTGTTTGTAGAACTGTCTGCTATTCCAGCTATTCCAAACCAAGGGACCTCCATGGAAACCAGCATATCTTCAGCTGTGTCCTGTCACAGTCTGATAAGCATTCCTATATTTGAATGAAAAATCTTGTGGGCAAGTCATTCTGGCTGTACCTTAAACAATGTTCAAAATACTCACCAAAGATGTAAGCCCTGGTATTAATCATGAAAGACAAGCGATGAAAACATAATCCAAGATCCTGATCCTAGGAAAAGTTTTGAACAAGGAAGCTGAGGAAGAACCCAAGAGGGCTGTCAGAACTCCAGGGCTCCTCAGACAGCACGAAAGCAATACAAGCAAGACAAACTGGAACATTAACAGACTCTACTAGAAATTTTCTGCTTCCCATAGATGGAAAAGTTTCCTACTTCCTTGCCTCTCTTCATAGCAATTCTATTGTTTTTCAGCTGGGGAAGAGGAAGAAAGAAGTGAGGCTTCAATGCACATCAAGAGTCCCGCCAAAGAATTACAGATAACTGTAAAAAAGCTTTTTGAAAATACAAAATGCATTTGGGGAGGAGGGAGGGGAAGCTAGACAATTTCACTCTGCTACTGCCCTCACTCCAGGAGCAGAGGGAGCTGGAGGAACTACTGGAAGTCCTGTGAAAAAACATCTCCCACTCAGTAGTGTCTGTAAGAAAGGAGTAAATAAACTCACCAGTGCACGCAGAGCTGGAAGAAAGCACTTCAGATCCCTTCCACTTTCCAGAATAAGCCACAAAACAGTACAGCTGCCCCTGCCTTTGAAGTTACTCAGTCTTACAATAAAAAATTGCTCTGCTTTGGGGCACAAATGGCTCAGCACCTCTCATACACAACTCTGGTTCTGTGCAGCAGCAGGGCAGCTTTTCCTGGAATGCAAAGATGCTGCTGCAGCAGCCTTGATTCGCAGTGCTATAGTCTGGACCTTCCCATCAAACACCCATCATTCACACAGCACGTCGACTTGTAGCCCAGGCCTGGTAATACACTTATTTTCTTCATTTTGGAGAAAATGAGCTCTAACATAGAATTCTCTGCTCAGTTTCTGCCTGTTTCTCTAACTGGTTTACATCTGGATGGGGATTTTAGCCTAATTTTTAAATGCTGGGTCTTAATCTCAGTAATAACCTAGAGTCATTTTTTCCTAGGGCAAAGACAACAGTTTGATATTCTAAGAGCTTGTAGGAAAAAAAAGCCACAGTATTTTACTGGCAATTATGGCCTAAGTCACAAACTACCAGAGCCACTGGAAAAGTACATCTGTATTTTAGTTCAAACAGAAGCTTGTATTTTCAAATAGAAGCATAGTTTTGAAGTAAATACCAGATCTTCCGCACAGATCGGGTTTCCGTTCACACAGCACAACAGTTGTGAGCATAAGAAATTGATCTCTTTCCAATTAAACCACGCAGATGGCATCTCCAGCAGCACTTCAGCCAGGAATGGACTTTCTGTCCACAACAGAGCTAACTCAAAGCAACACTCCCCTCCAAAGAGAATGTGGAGCCTTCCAAAATCAGGCTTGCAATCTCCTGTTACCCTCCACTGCTTCCAACAGGACCTGCAAAGCCAGCAGTGCCCATGGCTCCCTCCTCCTGCTGCATCCACAGACACCACGTTCAACACAGGAATTCCATTTGCAGGTCCCTCAAGGAAAACCAGCACAAGGACTATTCCCATGGGATGCACTGTGCAGCTCCCACCCCTTCCTAAGGCAAACAATATAGAATTGCTTGGTTGGAAAAGACCTTTGAGATGATTGAGTCCAACCACACCTGTCCACTACCAAACCAGATCCCAGAGCACTTGATCTACCTGTCTTTTAAAAACCCAACATGTTATGCCCAATACATTTGTCCACCAATGCCGAACTCCAGAGATGAGTAAAATCTTCTGCATTTTTGACAACTTCAGGCAAAAATAACTATTGGAATGCACCTCGTGAGATCCAGCTGTCTATAAAGCTTAAACCTACATTATGAAAGTTTTAGTAAAAAAGCCTGTAAGGCTACAAGCTCTTTTTTTAAAGAAGGGCTTCTTTGAGTGCCTTTGGGAATCAGCTGACTGTTGGCACCCAAAATGTTCACACCTCACAAAATGATAAAATTAATAGATCACAGACTCCCCAGACAACTTCCAGCAAAGTTATCCTTTGCCAGCAACACCCAGGGCAGCAGCCTATGCACCAAACTCTTTATCAGGGACTAAACACTTTATCAGGGACTAAAGCTTTGACACGCGTATTTCCAGACTTATTAAGAAAAAGGCCAAGTAGTAACTTGTCTCATTTTCTAAAAATAGTTTAGATTAAAGCAATTTTAATTCTAACCCCTTGTCTCTTTGATGGAAAAGACTCAGATATGACGAAACCAAAATCAATGCTTCACTCAAGGCCACAAAGCAACCTGGTGATGGTTAACATTAGAATTCAGATCTCCCTGGAACCAGCTTTGCTTTCTGTCCCTCCAAGGCGTTCGGCTGCCACTCTCCCTGTCCTCCCTTCTCCTCAGTTCTCGCAGAAACAGCAGCTGGGAAAGGGATGCAGCCACAATATTCTTCCAACTCCACAATGGCAGATGGGATCAAGTAGAAGCTTCCTTAGCAAAGATCTGAGATCCCTGGTTTAGTGATCCTTCCTGATTAACACAAGATCTGGGGTCATTTTACTTGAGTGAGAAGACACAGGTGCCTCACCTTGGTTATTACCAAGAAGCTTTGTTTGCTCTCTTTCTGCAAAAGAGTACATTAGGATAAAAGCACGCACTCCTTGAAATAAAATAAAAGTTTTTAAGATGGGAAAGAAGGAAAGAAAAAGGAACATTCTGGATTTGCAGAAAATTAAGAACCTGACCTTCCCCTAAGAAACAAAAAGTACATGGGACCATCATTAGCATTTACCAGGTTTTTCTGTAAATAACCAGCTCAGTCTGGTCTTGCCTGAACCTAAATAGCAGCAATTTTAACTAATGAATGATGAAAAAAAAGATAACTTTACAGTTTTGTACTATACATGGTCCATTTTGATTATTTTAACCTTCCCAATTAGTGTTTTTCCTGTTTCTAAAAGGATTGGGTTGATATGGAAACTTAAAGCAGGTGTAATTCATTTCTGAAGTGAAAGAGATTTTGAATTGCTCTAATCCCTCTAGAACATTCTTTGCATTTTTATACTTACCCATAATAATTCCTAATACTTACCAACCTTAACCTTTTAAAATCAGTTGTTTCATGATTTTTATTGCCCTTCACATAGAAAAAAATACATGGGTGAGATTTAACCAACCACCACAGGGCGTTACATGTTAAGAGGACATTCCATGTGGTTTCAAGTTTGGATTTCACGGCAGAAGTCTTGCAACAACCCAGTTAAGCTTATTTTAGAAGATTTAACTAGAGCAGCTTTGTATTTAAATATCATAAATGTCGTGGAACTGCACTTAAAGTCAGAGGCTGGCAGGAGGTTCTTTTTGCACAACCTAATGCACAAAGTACTTCGTGCAAGTTTCTTAATTAAAGAAATGCAAGTTTCTTTAATTTCTGAGGCAGGTTCTAGTGAACCTACAGTATCAGAAAACACAGTTGCAGTGTGTCATTTAAGAAGAGCACAGAATCATAGAATGGTTTGGGTTGGAAGGGACCTCAAAGCCCACCCAGTTCCAACACCCTGCCATGGGTAGGGACACCTCCCACTGGATCAGGGGGCTCAAAGCCCCATCCAACCTGGCCTTGAACACCTCCAGGGATGGGGCAGCCACCACTGCCCTGGGCAACCTGGGCCAGGGCCTCCCCACCCTCATTGTGAAGAATTTCCTCCTAATGTCTAATGTAAATATTTCCCCTTCAGTTTAAAGCCATTAACATCTACAAAGCAGCACAGAAACAACATGCACATAGAATCATAAAATCGCTGGGTTGGAAAAGACCTTTGAGAACATCAAGTCCAATTGTACCTGTCTACTATTAATGCTTCTCATCACTCAGAAGCCCCATCTCTAACCAAATGTCTCTCCATTAGAGACAATAATTAACCAAAAAGAAAAAAATGTAAATCCTTGGAATTTCTCTGAGGAAGTGACTAGGAAAGCGTGGCT
Source organism: Dromococcyx pavoninus (assembly GCA_033558185.1). Classification (NCBI taxonomy): domain Eukaryota; kingdom Metazoa; phylum Chordata; class Aves; order Cuculiformes; family Neomorphidae; genus Dromococcyx; species Dromococcyx pavoninus. The sequence goes on along the minus strand of JAUMJL010000228.1, from coordinate 77,863 downwards.
CCAGGCCTAAAGAAAAACCCCTCCAACTCCCACCCCTGAAGCCTCCCTAACTCCCAAAAGCACGTGGTTCCTGGGCGCCAGTGGGTGTAAAATCTCCTGAGGTACCAGGGTTTGTACGCAAATGGGCAGCGTTTTCCTGAGCACAGAACCACCTCCAGGATTTGCATCCCCTTTCACCAGGAAGGGATCCGCAGGCGGCCCCAAACATAGGCTGCTCTGGGCCATTGTTTAGCACTGACTCGAGATCTTGGGAGTTTTTAAATCTGCATCCAAAAGTTAACCACAAATAAAGCCCTGTGAAATTCCTGCGGTGGGGAAGAAGCCGCAGGAGAGCATCAAAGTTTAGAGAAAGAGATGAACAAGACAGCACGGTGTTCTGATGGCGAGAGTAAAGAGAAAAGATATTCCCAAGGCTGACTCTGGAGGCTCTGGGGGGACAAGGGGAGCTCCGGAGGGGGGATGATGACAACAGGGGTGCTGGGGGTGCGAGGCTCCAGGGGTGGTGGTGGTGGAGGCTCCTGAAGGGAATAAGGGTCCTGGGGGAGGAAAAGGGTGCTGGGGAAATGGCGAGGCTCCTAGGATGGGGACAGGCTCCTGGGGAACAAGGAGGATCTCCAGGGGATGGGGGGCTCTTGGGGAAGGCAGGAGAAGGGAGCTTTTGGGGGGGATGGAAGGAGGCTCCTGAGGGGGACAAACGGGGGGACGGGGGGGTACTCCTGGGGAGGGGCACAAAGGAGGGGCAGCACCTGGCCGGGGGGGGGGCTCCTAGGAGGGGACGAAGCGGGGGGGGATCCTGGGGGAAGGACAGAGGCAGCTCCCGGGGAAAAGGAGATTCCAGGCGAGACAGGAGGAGCTCCGGCTCGGGGCCGAGATGCGGAGCTGGGAGCCTCCTCCCCGCTCCGGGAAGAGGCAGAGAACCGGGAGGGACCGGGGGGAAGCCCCCCGAGAGGGTGCGGGGGAACAAAGCGGCGCCGGGGGCCGCGCTTACTTCCTCTGCGCCTTCTCTTTCTTGGCCTTGGTCCGCTTCTTGCGCGCCTGCAGCGCCAGCACTGCGGAAAGAGCGGGGAGAGCGGGGCCGTGAGCGGCGGGGGGGTGCGGGCACCGGGGGCACCTCGGGCACCGGGGACACCTCGGGCGGGGACCGCGCCTCCCTCACCTTTGCGCTCCATGGCCGCCAGCGGCACCGCGAACCCCCGCGCCTGCGCAACGCTCCGGGCATGCGCGGGGCGGGCACGGGCACCGGAGAGAAGGGCGCCCCCCAGCGGCCGCGACCTCACGTCGGGGCCCTGTGAGGGAGCCGTGACCGCCCGCCTGCGGCTCTGGCCCCGCCTGCGGCTCTGGCCCCGCCTGCGGCCCCGAGTGCTCCCCGCGGGCTGAGGCAGCGCCATGGAGGGGCGGGGGCGAGTGCGGCGCGGGGCGAGCGCTGAGCGTGAGGGAGGGAGAGCGCGGCCGTGGCTGTGACGGCGGGGGGGGGGAGGAAGGAACGGCGGGGGGAAGCACTGGGTGAGGGGGGCACTGAGGGGAGCCGTGAGGGGGGGCCTGAGGGGAACAGTGAGGGGTACCCCGAGGGGAGTCCTGAGGGGAACAGTGAGGGGTGCACTGAGGGGAGGCCTGAGGGGGTCAGCGAGTGGTGCAGTGAGGGGTGCATTGAGGGGAGCCCTGAGGGGTGCAGTGATGGGGGGCCTAAGGGGAGCCCTGAGGGGTGCATTGGGGGGGGGGGGGGGGGGCTAAAGGGGGGCAGTGAGAGAAGCCCTGAGTGGAACAGTGAGGGGAGTGCCTCAGGGTGCCTCACCTGCATCTTGTCAACCACAGAAGTGTTGCATTGAGAAGATGTGTAAATCGCATGCCGGTAGCGGTGTGAAGCACCCACTACTGTCAGAGATTCTTAATATTCAACTATTTATTTAATAATTCCCATTAACCAAATGAAACTTTCTCTCTACAGGGCACTTCAGGCATTTCTGCACTGGAGCAATACCTGTGTTTCCAGTGGTTCCATACTCACCTTGGACCTTGTGCCAGTTCTGTTCCTATCTGCAGTTGTGCTTAACGCTATTTTACTCCTTAAAACTCTCCACATCTCTGTTTCAAGCACGTTCTCCATTCTGTCAGGATTCTGCAAGGGATTCTGGCCGCGCTTTGGCCGGGAAGCCGGCAGAGGGAGTTGTGACCGAAGCGTGAGCTGTGTCTGCTCTGGTTTTGATCCCTAGATCAGGGCATCAGGTTATACGTATTTTCATGGAAATGCAGGTGCTGGAGGATAGAAAAATCTTTTTCCTAGTTGGCAATTGTTGCTCTGTTACTCACTACAAACATGAGATGTTTAGTACATCTGCCAGTTCTGCAGAGTTTTAAGAGCAAAATGACAGCACAAGGTATGGTAACAATAACAGAACAGAGGGGGAGCAGATTTCATCATTAGCACAACTGCTGTGTGCAAGGTAATCCTGAGCTGGAAGACATCAAGCATAATGGAATCCCCCTCCAGCACTGCACACCAGTGTCCTGCCTCAGAGAAATCAGAATTATAGAATCTTAGAAATGTTTTCCTGTGAGGGTGGGGAGGCCCTGGCCCAGGTTGCCCAGGGAAGTGGTGGCTGTCCCATCCCTGGAGGTGCTCAAGGCCAGGTTGGGTGGGGCTTTGAGCCCCCTGATCCAATGGGAGGTGTCCCTGCCCATGGCAGGGGGCTGGAACTGGGTGGGCTGTAAGGTTCCTTCCAGCCCGATCCATTCCATGACTGTATTATGATTTTATGATGTTTCCATGACTCTTCTAATTTGGGATAGAAAAACACAGTCTGGGGTAGCTCCTTCAAGGGGCTGCTGAGCCAGGCCTAAGCCAAGATGCCTCAACCAGCCTGCCACTCATTTTTAAAGCAGAATAAATGGCTGCAAAATATGCCCGTATGTAACTGGTTTATCTGGTCCTTCCTCATAGCTTCCTGCACAGTGTGGCCCCACGAGCTGCTGCTGTTATGCTCTGCCTCGCTTCCGAGGTTCCTCAGCTGCTTTATGCCTTCTGCAGCTGTTTCTTCACCAGAGTAATGTGATACTGAAACGACAACAGGGCTGGGGATGGTTACACTTTGCATCCTCTGCAATAATAATGGTTTGGGATCTCTGTCCTCTGACTCAATGGAGTGGGAGAGCTACCTGGGTTTCTGCTGGGGGAACATCATGGCATCACGCTGGCTGGAAGGACAGTAGATTGAGATGAGATACCAAGAAGAAATGTTTTGCTGTGAAGGTGGGGAGGCCCTGGCTCAGGTTGCCCAGAGAAGTTGTGGCTGCCCCATCCCTGGAGGTGTTCAAGGCCAGGTTGGATGAGGCTTTGAGCTCCCTGATACAGTACGAGGTTTCCCTGCCCATGGCAGGGGGTTGGAACTGGATGGGCTTTAAGGTCCCTCCCAACCTAAACCATTCCACGATTCTAAAGTTGCTGTGTGCACAAAACAACTGTAGTTCTTGCAAGTGGGTCAGCTGAGAACATCAAGCTACATACAAAGAGAGCATCAGAGAGAGGCCTTTGAACTCTGACTTCTGTGGCTTTTTAGAGGTATAGGTGGAGTCCTTGGCCATGATGTACGTGCTTTGTCACTTCACACCCATGTCCAGGGGTTTTTGCGTGGCTAAACACAGAAGCCTGGTGTACATAGGCAGGAGCAGAGTAACAGCACCACAAAGCTATAAGGGAAAAAGATCAGGATTGTCTGGACTTCCTCTTGGTCAGATTCTTCTTTTGCAGTATGAATACCCATCATTTGACAGCTAATGAACTGCCATCGAGTTGTTCCCTGGTGCTCAGCTCTGCAGTCATGGCGGGTAGGAAGGAAAGATTCAGAACTTTGCAGAACAAGCCAAAAAGAAAATCTCTGAAGTCTGCAATGAAGACTTTCCATAGTGCCAACAGCTAGGAATGCCATTTCATCTTAAATCAAGGCTGTTGTGGGGAATCACACAGAATCTGGACATGAGGACTATGCTTTTAGTGGAATTTGTATTGCTCTGTTTTGAACAGAGATGAGAGGAGCCTGGTGTGAAACCACTGTCCAAAACAATGTAGAGAAGCATATGTGGGTTGAGAATTTCTCAAAACCATTTGGGCCTTCAGTTTTTCCCATCTTTCAGTTCAAAAGGTATGGGACGCAGCTGGGGCGGGATGGACTGGGGGGGACCCCAAATTGGGACTGGGAGGGGCTCACATGGGACCTGGCACCAGTTCACACTGGGATTGGGGACAACAAACTGGAGAAGGCAGGCCCCCAGACCCCCTGGCTGCCCCCTACAACCCCCTGCAGTGCTGGGAGAGGAACTGAGGTGCGGGGGGGACCCCGAAACTGGGGCTGAGGAGCTCCTGCAAACATCCCTGAGCAAAAGGAGTAGGGGACTTCCAGGCTCCCGGCCACCCCAAGGGCAACTGAAACCCGGGGGTGGCCAGTTTGCCCACTGCCAGTCCAGTGTGCCCAGTGCCAGCCCAGTATTCTCAGTGCCAGATCACTATGTCTCATGCCAGCCCAGTGTGCCCAGAGCAAGCCCAGTATACTCAGTGCCAGACCAGTATGTCCCACGCCAACCCAAGCGTGCTCAGTGCCAGACCAGTATGTCCACTGCCAGACCAGTATGCTGTGCCAGACCAGTATGTCCCATGCCAGCCGAGTATGCTCAGTGCCAGCCCAGTATGCCCAGTGCCAGCCCAGTGCACCCAGTGCCAGCCCAGTGTGCCCAGCGCCAGGATATTTACACCCCAGAATCAGGTCCCTTCCAACCCAAGACATTCCATGACTGGATGAGTTTTGGCTTCTCCCATGTCAGGTCAGAGTTGGACTCTGTGGTCTTTGTGGATTCCTTCCAACCCAAGACACCCCGTGATCAATGATTTATTGTCCTGCTGCGTTGGGCAGGTACACAGCTGCTGTACTGCTGCACTGGGACCTTCTCTCCTCTTCCCCTCTTTCTCCTGATGCTCCAACCCACGTCTTTCACGCCCTTCCAGGGCCACCTTGCCACGCTGCCTGGTTGTCAAGTGACAACAGGACCAGTTGTGACCTCACCGTGACATGTGAGCTGTGAGACACCAGCCCCACCAAACCTCAGTGTCTACCAGGACATCCCCGAGAGAGGCAGCAGCTCGAGGAGCTCCCGAGCCGCGCTCACCTCTCACCCCAACGTGCCGAGGCATTGGCCGAAGCTTTGCCCTTTCTCACTCCCTACGCTTTGAGGCCCATCCTGAAAGATGGCACGGAGACCTCCGAGAAACCCCAGGATGGCCTGGGGAGAGGAGATGGCTCCCCCAAAGAGGGCATCTTCACAGCAGCCTGACGAGGACACACTGGTCATGCCCCTGAAGACTGGTGAGTGAGGGGCTCGGGTGGGCTGGGCAGAGCTCGACGCCAGGGTCAGGGAGGGCATTTGGTCCCTCTGTCCCTCACCTGGAGCCCCAAATCCACCACGGGAGTCCTCGGCACCGGGAGGACATGGACCTGTTAGAATGAGCCCAGAGGAGGCCACAGAGATGATCCAAGGGCTGGAGCCCCTCTGCTGTGAGGACAGGCTGAGAGAGTTGGGGTTGTTCAGCCTGGAAAAGAGAAGGCTCTGGGGAGACCTTAGAGCAGCCTCGCAGTGCTGAAAGGGGCTCCAGGAAAGCTGGGGAGGGGCTCTTGATCAGGGAGAGCAGGGATAGGGCGAGGGGGGACGGTTTTGAACTGAAAGAGGGGAGATTGAGATGAGATCTCAGGGAGAAACGTTTTGCTGTGAGGGTGGGGAGGCCCTGGCCCAGGTTGCCCGGAGAAGTAGTGGCTGCCCCATCCCTGGAGGATGTTCAAGGCAGGGTTGGATGGGACTGTATCATCTTTGAGGTCCCCTCCAACCCAGATCGTTGTGTGGAGCGTTGCCCGGGGTTGCTGTGACCCAAGTGCAGGACCCTGCACTTGTGTTTCTTGAACTTCATACCATTGGTCAGAGCCCACAGATCCGTGCCCAGCTTCCTCTGCAGAGCCTTCTTGTTCTCCAGGCCGTGGATCCAGCGTGGCCGGGTCCCTCTGCGGGGCCTCCCAACCCTGTAGCACCCCAACACTCCCACCCAACTTGGTGTCACCGGCAAATTGACTGAGGGAGCTCCCGATCCCTTTGTCAAGATCACTGATGAAGGTCTTGGCCCCAACACAGTCCTGAGGACACCTCTTGTGACCACCCTCCAACGGGATCTCACCCCATTCCCCTCCACTCTTGGGGCCTGGCCACGCAGCAGAGTCTCTTGTCTCCTTCCACTGCACCCTCTCACAGCCCTCCCCGCTCTCCTCCTTTCTTAGACGTCACCTGGTTGCCTGTGTACAAAGTGGAGAAGGAAGCCGTGGACTTCATCTGGTTCTTTATGAACGACCCAGAGGAGGTAACCCTGCCCTGCCTGGGCACAGCTGCTTCTCCCAGGTCTCCATCTCCACTGCTCCTGTCCTGCTGGCCGTGTGTGTCCCCCTCTCACACTCCCTGTTTGGTCTCTGTGCCAGGAGGACAGGGAGAAGTTCTTCAACAGCATCAGCACCCTGTGCCAAGCGGCAAGGAAGCACGGCTTGTCCCAAGGCCTGAACATCTTCTACTGTGGATGCAAAGTCGTGGAGAAGGTCCAGGTAAGGGGACAACGAGGAGGAAGAGGGCAAGGCTTGGGTAGGGTGAGGAGAAATGACCTAGAGTGGCACCAGGCGAGGTTGAGATTGGAGATTGGGAACAACTTGGTTATGAAAAGAGCGGAGAAGCATTGGAAGGGGCTGCTCAGACCACCGGTGGAGTCTCCATCCATCGGAGGGGATCGAACACCGTGTAGATGCGATGCTTCGTGACAGGGCTTAGTAAGCACGGTGGGGTTGGGCTGATGGTTGGGCTGGATGAGCTGAGAGGTGTTCTCCAAGCTTAACGATTCTGGGAGGGTCTGGTGGCACTGGGTGGTGGGGGTCTGGTGGCCCTGGGTGCTGCTGGCTGCCAGGTCCCACACGGATTGTGCTCTGCAGGAGCTGCTGGAAGAGGAAATCAGTTACCTGGGACGGCACGTGCCATACTGGAGGAAGGCCATGAGAGCCATCAGCGAATTATGGTACCTGCCCAGCCCTCCTGGGGACCCCTGAGGTCCATGTCCTCACGCACGAGGCCTCCAAGCACTGCTCCTGGCACCAGTGCCCACTGGCCCCTCTCTCTCTTTGCAGCTCAGTGGAGACGGTGCTGGAAGGCAAAGAGAAGAGCTTGATTGAAGCCTGCATAACGGGGCTCTTGACGTGTTCTCCGCAAAAGAAGGTTCTCCAGCCACCACTGGGATTTGGGATCCATCTCCTGGGGGTGACGGGGACAGCAGGAATCACCGCCACAACTCTTTGTCCTCCTTGCAGACCCTGGAAGCCCTGGACAATATGATGGAGAAGGTGGTGCAAATCGTTCCTGTCTCCAGAGTCTGTGAGGTCCTCCAGAACATCTTAGAGGTCTGCACGTGCCACGAGTTGGGTTCCGCGGGGCTGCTCCTCACCCTGGGGGGAGGGGGTGTCCACTCTGGAATGGATGGTCCGCGGGCTGCAGGGAGGGTGCCCAGCTCCTTTGGGAACCAGGAGCTGCCCACCAGGCTGCTGTGGAGCACAGAGGGTGGCATCTGCCTTCCCGCCTGGCCACAAGGTTGGCCCGCGGGTTCCGTCCCAGGCTCCTAAGCCTGCGAGCTCTCCTGGGGCAGGAACCCCACTGCAGGCTTTGCTGCAGAGCAGAGGAAGCCTTCCTGGAGCCCAGCCCAGGAGCTCAGCAGCGCTGCTTCTGCTGGAGCAGGACTCTGCTCCCAGGCCTCACCACCACCACCTTCTCTCTTCCCAGACCCTCCTGAGCTTCGTCAGGTCTGAGATAGCACTCGTTCGAGAGAGTGCCCTGGCCAGGATTGGGAAGCTGAGCCGCTTCCTGGACAACCACCCAGCGCTGCAGGTCAGGAGCCGGGCACCCTCCAGCCTGCCCTTGTCTTCTCCCTCCACCATAGCCGCCAGCGCCCAGCAAAGCCCTGATCTCCAGGGATCCAGCCCTGGGCACACCCTTGGCCTCAGGGCTTTGACACCAGCTGCCTGTCCTCAACCCTTCTGCTCTTTTGCCTCCTTCACCCAGATGTGGGACAAACGGCCACCGCAGAAGGACAGCCCTGCCTTCTTTGAAGACCTCCAGATCCCAGCCCTTGGAGAACTTCTGGGACATCTCTGCCTTTTCTCATATTCCACCGAAGCAGAAAAGTCTCCAATTGTGGACGCTCTGCGCTCCCTCTACCGCATCCTGTGCAGACAGAAAAGTAAGAGAAGTTGTGGTGGGCTCTGTCCCTCCACACACACAGATATCTCCTGCTAGGCCTGCTTCTTAAGCATCCTTAGACCTTAAGGATGGAGAGGATGGGGTTGAGTGTTTTGGGGTAAGAAGCAAGGGGGGGGCAGCAAGGCAGATCTCACGGTGGGGGTCTTTTAGAAACCACCCAACCAGGATGGAGAGACAGCAAATTATTTTATAAGCAACTGGGAGGAACCTCACAACCACCAGCCCTTGTTCTCGTGGGGGCCATTGGTCTACCAGCTGTCTGCTGGAAATACAACGCAGCCGAGAGGAACCAGCCTAGGAGGTCGCGGGAGCGTCTGGAAGTGTCCTGCTGTGTCTGCCTTACCAGCAGATCACGGGGTGCTTTGGGAACCTTGCTGGCAAAGCTGCTGTGTCCTATTGACCCTTCTGCGTTTGCCCCACTCTTCAGGCCGGTCAAAGCCCAAGGATGATGGAGCGGAGCTCCTGGAGGAACTCGCAGACATCTTCTCAGAGGACCTTTTCACCACCAGCAACGTTCTCATGGTAAGGAGCTGGGGACTCCAGCGTCCCAGCAGCAGCAGCTCCAGCACCCCTGGCCACCAGCAAGCCCTCTTGAGGGCCAGCACCCTGTGCCCGGGGGAACATCCTTCCTCCACCCCTGGAGGCCCCGTCTTCTCGTCCTCACCAGGGCTGCCCAGCGACGCAGCTGGACGACGGCTCTCAGTGTGACATCTCTGCCCTCCTTCCCTTCCTCCCCTAGAGTTTTGCAAGGTTCCTGAGACCGGCTGAGAAGACACACATTGTCTGCATGGCCATCGAGGCAATGAAGGGGTCCGGTGTCTTGGACAAGGAGGCGGCCAGAAGCGTGCTGGAAGTGGCCATGAGCGCCCCAGACTGCTGGCTGGTGGATGTAAGTGGCCTGGGGCTGGGTAGTCCTGCCCTTGAGCCCTGCCAGGCCTGGCTCCTCCATCCCTCCCTCCCAAAGCCAGGTGTTTTGGGCACCTGAAGCCACCTGAAGGCAGCAGAGAGGGATGGAAAGGGCACCTGAGGAGATGGGGAGCATCACTTTCACCTGTGTCCCTTCCAGGTACCAAAAATCATGAGCTGCATCCACGGGAACCTCCAGAACATCCAACTGGAGGCAGCACGGCAGAGCGTGGAGTCTCTCTTGTGCTTCCTGACCAGGAATCACCTCACGGAAGTGGTCACAACCCTCATGAAGATCGCTCCACTAACAGACAGGTGCTGGCCCTGACAGCCTGGGGGGTTGTTCCCTGCAGGGAGAGGGACACAGAGACTCCCTGGCAGCAGAGCCCTCCTTCCCACTACGCTTTCCAGGCCCCCTGCAGCAGCCAAAGGTGGCCAAGCCAGCCCAGAGCCTTGAGGGCCATGAAGCTGGTGAAGGGTTTGGAGGGGAAGCCGTGTGAGGAGTGGCTGAAGTCACTTGGTTGGTTCAGCTGGGAGGAGACTGAGGGGAGACCTCGTGTTCCTCACATGGGGAGGAGGAGGAGCAGGCGCTGAGCTCTTCTCTCTGAACCCGAGGGAATGGCCAGGGAAGATGACAGGGGAGGGTTAGGTTGGACAGTAGGAGAAGGCTCTCCACGCAGAGGGTGGTGGAGCACTAGAACAGCTCCCCAGGGAAGCAGTCACGGCCCCAAGGCTGACAATATTCCAGAAGCATTTGGCCAAGGCCCTCAGACACACGGGGTGAATGCTGGGCTTGTCCTGTGCAGGGACAGCAGTTGGACCCCATGATCCTTGTGGGTCCCTTCGAACTCAGGACCTTCCCTGATCCACCACGCTCCTCCCAGCCCCACAGCGAACACCCCCTGGCTCGTCTCCTTCTGCCCAGGCCATCGCAGCCGAGGAGCAAGGTCCCCGTCCTGCAGGGCTGCCCCAGGCCAGGCTGCGGTGGCCGGGGCCGCCCTGCTGACGGAGCGCTCTGCCTTGCAGCTCTGCCCTGCCCGTGTGGCAGATCATGTTCTCCGTGCCCCAGATGATGGACAGCATTCTGACAGAGATCCTCAGCTGTCACCAAGAGGAAAAGAGGATCCTGTGCAGCTTCCCGGAGGACATCGGCATCCTTCAATTGCTCGTGAGTCACCAGAAGCAGCCCTGGTGCCCTTGGCCTCAGCTTCTGGTGGAACCGGGAGCCGCACGGACCAGGCCACTCACCGCTGCTTTTCTTCCAGGTGCTGGCCTGCAAGGAACTTCAAAATGAGGACTTTGCTGCCCTCCACAAGTTCTGGAGTTTCCTGAGGCCCGCGAACCAGGCGATGCGGCCACTGGTGCTCCAAGGGCTCGTGCTGCTCTCCGAGAGAGCCGAGGCGGTGAGCAGGGCGTAGTCACTGGGAGCCACGTTGGTGGCTGGGGCAGTGGGGAGGATGGGCTTCATGTGGTGGGTGATGGCTCCAAATGCCATCCCGACCGTGGTGGCACCTGGTGGTTGCCTGGGGAGCTTTCCAGGCGCGGAGCTTTCCACAACGAGGGCACTTGTCTTCTTCACGCAGGCAAAAAGAATGCAGGTCCTCCTGCCGGAAATGATGCAGGACCTGGAGGGTGGCAACTGCGACGTGATGATGAAGGCCCTGATGACCATCCGGAACGTGATGGCTCATCTGGAGAAGGAGGAGGCCAGCTCCGTCGCAGTGAAGCTGACAGAGAAGCTCCTGCCCCTCTTTGACCACGTAAGGCTGATGGGAGAGCCCGAGCCCTGCGGATGGCCACTGGGCAACGACAACCGCCCTGCCCACACAACTCGGAGCAGGGTCTTCTCCTTTCTCTCCTGGTCTGCTGGGTTCTGCAGCCCAGCCCAGCTTCTCCCTGAGGGCTGCTCTGAGAGGGCAACCAGATCTTCTCCCCGTGGCTGCCCCATGCCTGGAGGTCTTCAAGGCTTTCAGCCCCCTGACCCAGTGGGAGGTCTCCCTGCCCTGGATGCGATTTGCGGTCCCTTCCAACACGTTCTCTGCTGGGTGACTGGGAGAGCACGTTGAGTGGCCTTTCCCAAGCCCAGGGCCATTCAGCTGCACCTCCAGAGCAGTCCCACACCTCCAGCGCTCCAAATCCCACCCTGGAGCACCTCCCCTCCCATCGGCCACGGTCACGCTCCTGCTCACTGTGGGCAGAGAGCGGTTGGTGCTCAAGTCCTGCTGTCCTCCTCCCTGCCAGGAGCTGAGCCAGCTGAGAGGACTCGCCATCAGCGTCTTTGGAGAGCTCAGGAAGTTGGTGGTGCGCAAACACCGCAGACAGGTGAAGAAGGAAATGCGAACGGCCCTGCTCCCGCTCTTCCTTCACATGAGCGACGAAACACCAAGCGTGGCCAAGGTACGGATTTCAAAGCCAAGATGTGACGCAGGGAAGGGACTCCCAGACATTTGGGCCAGGGCACGTCCCACCTTCCCAAGGCCACAGGAAGAAAGCCAAGAGGAGGGCGACACCCGGTCGTGGTGCCACCTCCCAGCTTCTGCTTCTCCACAGGCATCTGAGGAGGCTCTTCTTGCGGCAGCCAAGTTCCTCAAGTGGAAGACGCTTAAAGAGCTCATCCAGGCGCAGAAGCCATGGAAGATCGGAGAGTGCTTGGTGAGGACAAAGCCCAAAGCCCAGGGCCAGGGCTGGCCGAGGGCTGCCCATGGCGTCCGGGCTCTGGGACTCTGCAGATGGACGTCAGCTGGTAGAGCTCCACGCTCCCTGTCCTCAATAACAGAGCCCCCAAGAGCTCTTCTGCACACCAGGGGGAAGGGGGGGTCCCAGCAACAGGGGGTACTGGGAGGAGGGACTGGTGTGGACACCAGGGGAGGGACTGCACATGCCCACACCCTTCTGCCCTCTCCAGCTGGCGAAGGACAAGCCCAAGGCTGAAGAATACTTAGAGCAGAGCCTGCCCTACCTGAACGACACGCAGGACAACCTGAAACTTGCGGCCGTCAGGTTCCTTGGTGAGCGATCACCCCCGTGTCCCTCTTTTGGGCCACCCTGGCCCCAGTTCCCACCACGGCACTGGGGAGCAGGGAGATCTGACGGAACTCTGTCCCCAGGGCTGGTTGGGCGAACCCTGAAGAACCGAAGCCCGGAGAAGCTGGAGGCGATCCATCGCGGTGAGGAGGGACAAGGGTTGGGTTGGCCAGGGCTGGTGGGGCAGGGGATGGGGAGCGGGCAGGCTGCTGCCATGCCTGGTCCTGCTACGGAGAAGCCTGTCCGGGGCATTTTGGGGCCTTCCTGTGCAGGGGAAGAGGTGGCTGGGGTTGGTGGGGTCTGGAGGGGATGCTTGGGGGTCTCTGTAGACGTGGGGGCTTCATCTCAGCTCTGGTTGGTTCCATCACAGCCCTTCAGCCTTTAAGGGAAGATGTCAAAGAGCAAATCGCTTCGCTGGCAATACAGACCACCTTCACCCTGGCTCCTCCAAGGGTCGCAGCAAGAAGATGAAGCTCTCTGGGAAGGCTGTTCTCCTGGGGGACAATGACAGCTGCAGCCTCTAGTTTTGCCAATTAACGTTGTCACTTCCATAAAGTTGCCAAACCAAGAGTCACAATTCTTGCTTTTCCTTCTTGTGCCCACACAAACGTTTCCCTGAAAACTCATTTTGGTTTTGGTATCGAAAATGAAAGTGGATGGAACTCCTGCCGGCTTTGAGGGCATCATTGTTGATGTCTTTGAGTGCCTGGTTGGACTCAATCACACAGTCATAGAACCACAGAATTAGGTGAGTTGGTAGGGACCCAAAACTCCCAACGTTCACACCCTGTGACTGAGGGCAGTGTCCAAATGCTTCTGGAATGCTGGCAGAGCGGGTGCTGTGACTGCTTCCCTGGGGAGCTGTTCCAGTGCTCCACCACCCGCTGGGGGAAGAACCTCTTCCTGATAGCCCATCTAACCCTCCCCTGGCACATCTTCCTGTCATTCCCTCGGGTCCTGTCATAGGTCACCAGAGAGCAGAGCTCAGCCCCTGGTTCCCCCCTCACACCCCTTGGGAGAAGGCAGGGAAGAGCTCTGAGACCCCCTCTCAGTCTCCTCTTCTTCAGGCTGAACAGACCAAGGGACTTCAGCCTCTCCTCGTACAACTTCCCCTCCACAGCCTTCCCCAGCTTTGTGGCCTCCTCTGGACACTCTCCGGTCGTTTGATGCCCTTTTTATCTTGTCATGGAGTGGCAGCAGAAGCAGGGAAGGGATCCCCGTTCCTCAACGCCCACAGCCCCATTCTGGGGCCAGAAAACCTATTTTATTGTACAGAACCCCCATGCCAAGGTCCCTGCTTTCGGTCCCCGCTTCCCTCAGCACCCACAGGCCTGGTACGGAGCCAGGAAAGGACCCTTCCCGGGTCCTTGGCTTTGATCTCCCCTTTCCTCAGTGTCCAGGCTAGTTTTTACCGGTGCACACCGACTGGTACCGGTGATGACTTCTTCCTACTGGTGCGCACCAGTTTGGGGCCAGAACCCCTTGTTCCTCAGCACCCAGACTGGTTTTCACTGGCACACACCGGCTGGTGCTGCTGCTGTCCAGTCCTCACTGGGGCACACTGGTTTGTGATGGCGCAGACTGACCCTAAAGCGGTGCACACTGGTCACCCAGCCCTTACTGCCAGGGCACACAGCCTCACGTTTGGGGCCATCCGGGGGGGGCCACAACCCCCGGCGCCAGAGCGTCCGTTCCTGCCCCTGCCTCTGCCCGACCCGCACCTCCCCCTGAGCCCCGCCCTCGGCAGGGGAGCTGTTACCGGTCACAGCGCGAGGGCGGGCGAGAGGCGGCTGGGAGGGGGCAAGGACAGCCAATCGTATTGGAGGGTCGGGGGGCCCGGCACTGATTGACGTGAATCAGAGCCAATCAGAAAAGAGTCCCTCAGAGACGGGCGGGCACTTTCGGGCAGGCCCCCTCAGGCAGCCAACCACAGCCCGCGCCCCCTCAGCACAGGGCGGGCTCAAAGCGGGACAGAGTGACAGCCCCGTGGCCAATCAGACCACCGCACAGCCCGCCCGCTCTCTCCCCCCAGCCCCCGCTGGCCAATCAGAAGTAGCGTTCCCCGGGCGGGAGCTGCTCCCGCTGCTCAGCCCGGGCTGAGGCGGCTCCCCTGCCCGCGCCGCGCCCCCCTCCCGCTTGCACGGGGGGGCTCTGCTGGCACAGAAAGGGCAATAGTTTGAGCTAAGCTAAAGCACAGTTCACTTCCAGCTCTGTAACTGTATTTTTTGAAAGTCACTCAGAATGTCCCTCTCAGAGCAGGCTTTGGAGCACGTTTTTTCTCAAACAGTGATTTTTCCAGACGCTGTTCAGAGAGCAATGATAACGCCTTGTGTTATGACAAGAGGAAATGCCCTCAAGTCGTTTATCTCGGTGAAGGCGGTGGCAGCAATCGCTCTGTGCCTGCCAATGGTGGTGACCGCCAGGCTCGCTGCTGGCTCGGACAGCCCTGCCCGCTGGAAATCCCCGTTTGAGAGTCCCTTCCAACCCAAGACATTCCATGATTGGAGGAGTTTTGGCTTCTCCTGTGTCGGATCGGAGTTGGACTCCATGATCCTTGTGGACCCCTTCCAAGAGGCTGCCCAGGCCACTGGTGGAGTCTCCATCCATTGGAGGGGTTCAAACACTGTGTAGAGGCGATGCTTCGGGACAGGGCTTAGTAGGCACGGTGGGGTTGGGCTGATGGTTGGGCCGGATGAGCTGAGAGGTCTTCTCCAAGCTTAACGATTCTGGGAGGGTCTGGTGGCACTGAGTGCACAAATTGGGACTGAGGGACCCCAGACTGGGACTGGAAGGGGCTAAACTAGGATCTGGGACCAGTTCACACTGGGATTGGGGACAACAAACTGGAGAAGGCAGGCCCCCAGACCCCCTGGCTGCCCCCTACAACCCCCTGCAGTGCTGGGAGAGGAACTGAGGTGCGAGGGGGACCCCGAAACTGGGGCTGAGGAGCTTCTGCAAATCTCCCTGAGCAAAAGGAGTAGGGGACTTCCAGGCTCCCGGCCACCCCAAGGGCAACTGAAACCCGGGGGTGGCCAGTTTGCCCACTGCCAGCCCAGTGTGCCCAGTGCCAGCCCAGTATTCTCAGTGCCAGATCACTATGTCTCATGCCAGCCCAGTGTGCCCAGAGCAAGCCCAGTATACTCAGTGCCAGACCAGTATGTCCCACGCCAACCCGAGCGTGCTCAGTGCCAGACCAGTATGTCCACTGCCAGACCAGTATGCTGTGCCAGACCAGTATGTCCCATGCCAGCCGAGTATGCTCAGTGCCAGCCCAGTATGCCCAGTGCCAGCCCAGTGCACCCAGTGCCAGCCCAGTGTGCCCAGCGCCAGGATATTTACACCCCAGAATCAGGTCCCTTCCAACCCAAGACATTCCATGACTGGATGAGTTTTGGCTTCTCCCATGTCAGGTCAGAGTTGGACTCTGTGGTCTTTGTGGATTCCTTCCAACCCAAGACACCCCGTGATCAATGATTTATTGTCCTGCTGCGTTGGGCAGGTACACAGCTGCTGTACTGCTGCACTGGGACCTTCTCTCCTCTTCCCCTCTTTCTCCTGATGCTCCAACCCACGTCTTTCACGCCCTTCCAGGGCCACCTTGCCACGCTGCCTGGTTGTCAAGTGACAACAGGACCAGTTGTGACCTCACCGTGACATGTGAGCTGTGAGACACCAGCCCCACCAAACCTCAGTGTCTACCAGGACATCCCCGAGAGAGGCAGCAGCTCGAGGAGCTCCCGAGCCGCGCTCACCTCTCACCCCAACGTGCCGAGGCATTGGCCGAAGCTTTGCCCTTTCTCACTCCCTACGCTTTGAGGCCCATCCTGAAAGATGGCACGGAGACCTCCGAGAAACCCCAGGATGGCCTGGGGAGAGGAGATGGCTCCCCCAAAGAGGGCATCTTCACAGCAGCCTGACGAGGACACACTGGTCATGCCCCTGAAGACTGGTGAGTGAGGGGCTCGGGTGGGCTGGGCAGAGCTCGACGCCAGGGTCAGGGAGGGCATTTGGTCCCTCTGTCCCTCACCTGGAGCCCCAAATCCACCACGGGAGTCCTCGGCACCGGGAGGACATGGACCTGTTAGAATGAGCCCAGAGGAGGCCACAGAGATGATCCAAGGGCTGGAGCCCCTCTGCTGTGAGGACAGGCTGAGAGAGTTGGGGTTGTTCAGCCTGGAAAAGAGAAGGCTCTGGGGAGACCTTAGAGCAGCCTCGCAGTGCTGAAAGGGGCTCCAGGAAAGCTGGCGAGGGGCTCTTGATCAGGGAGAGCAGGGATAGGGCGAGGGGGGACGGTTTTGAACTGAAAGAGGGGAGATTGAGATGAGATCTCAGGGAGAAACGTTTTGCTGTGAGGGTGGGGAGGCCCTGGCCCAGGTTGCCCGGAGAAGTGGTGGCTGCCCCATCCCTGGAGGATGTTCAAGGCAGGGTTGGATGGGACTGTATCATCTTTGAGGTCCCCTCCAACCCAGATCGTTGTGTGGAGCGTTGCCCGGGGTTGCTGTGACCCAAGTGCAGGACCCTGCACTTGTGTTTCTTGAACTTCATACCATTGGTCAGAGCCCACAGATCCGTGCCCAGCTTCCTCTGCAGAGCCTTCTTGTTCTCCAGGCCGTGGATCCAGCGTGGCCGGGTCCCTCTGCGGGGCCTCCCAACCCTGTAGCACCCCAACACTCCCACCCAACTTGGTGTCACCGGCAAATTGACTGAGGGAGCTCCCGATCCCTTCGTCAAGATCACTGATGAAGGTCTTGGCCCCAACACAGTCCTGAGGACACCTCTTGTGACCACCCTCCAACGGGATCTCACCCCATTCCCCTCCACTCTTGGGGCCTGGCCACGCAGCAGAGTCTCTTGTCTCCTTCCACTGCACCCTCTCACAGCCCTCCCCGCTCTCCTCCTTTCTTAGACGTCACCTGGTTGCCTGTGTACAAAGTGGAGAAGGAAGCCGTGGACTTCATCTGGTTCTTTATGAACGACCCAGAGGAGGTAACCCTGCCCTGCCTGGGCACAGCTGCTTCTCCCAGGTCTCCATCTCCACTGCTCCTGTCCTGCTGGCCGTGTGTGTCCCCCTCTCACACTCCCTGTTTGGTCTCTGTGCCAGGAGGACAGGGAGAAGTTCTTCCACAGCATCAGCACCCTGTGCCAAGCGGCGAGGAAGCACGGCTTGTCCCAAGGCCTGAACATCTTCTACTGTGGATGCAAAGTCGTGGAGAAGGTCCAGGTAAGGGGACAACGAGGAGGAAGAGGGCAAGGCTTGGGTAGGGTGAGGAGAAATGACCTAGAGTGGCACCAGGCGAGGTTGAGATTGGAGATTGGGAACAACTTGGTTATGAAAAGAGCGGAGAAGCATTGGAAGGGGCTGCTCAGACCACCGGTGGAGTCTCCATCCATCGGAGGGGATCGAACACCGTGTAGATGCGATGCTTCGTGACAGGGCTTAGTAAGCACGGTGGGGTTGGGCTGATGGTTGGGCTGGATGAGCTGAGAGGTGTTCTCCAAGCTTAACGATTCTGGGAGGGTCTGGTGGCACTGGGTGGTGGGGGTCTGGTGGCCCTGGGTGCTGCTGGCTGCCAGGTCCCACACGGATTGTGCTCTGCAGGAGCTGCTGGAAGAGGAAATCAGTTACCTGGGACGGCACGTGCCATACTGGAGGAAGGCCATGAGAGCCATCAGCGAATTATGGTACCTGCCCAGCCCTCCTGGGGACCCCTGAGGTCCATGTCCTCACGCACGAGGCCTCCAAGCACTGCTCCTGGCACCAGTGCCCACTGGCCCCTCTCTCTCTTTGCAGCTCAGTGGAGACGGTGCTGGAAGGCAAAGAGAAGAGCTTGATTGAAGCCTGCATAACGGGGCTCCTGACGTGTTCTCCGCAAAAGAAGGTTCTCCAGCCACCACTGGGATTTGGGATCCATCTCCTGGGGGTGACGGGGACAGCAGGAATCACCGCCACAACTCTTTGTCCTCCTTGCAGACCCTGGAAGCCCTGGACAATATGATGGAGAAGGTGGTGCAAATCGTTCCTGTCTCCAGAGTCTGTGAGGTCCTCCAGAACATCTTAGAGGTCTGCACGTGCCACGAGTTGGGTTCCGCGGGGCTGCTCCTCACCCTGGGGGGAGGGGGTGTCCACTCTGGAATGGATGGTCCGCGGGCTGCAGGGAGGGTGCCCAGCTCCTTTGGGAACCGGGAGCTGCCCACCAGGCTGCTGTGGAGCACAGAGGGTGGCATCTGCCTTCCCGCCTGGCCACAAGGTTGGCCCGCGGGTTCCGTCCCAGGCTCCTAAGCCTGCGAGCTCTCCTGGGGCAGGAACCCCACTGCAGGCTTTGCTGCAGAGCAGAGGAAGCCTTCCTGGAGCCCAGCCCAGGAGCTCAGCAGCGCTGCTTCTGCTGGAGCAGGACTCTGCTCCCAGGCCTCACCACCACCACCTTCTCTCTTCCCAGACCCTCCTGAGCTTCGTCAGGTCTGAGATAGCACTCGTTCGAGAGAGTGCCCTGGCCAGGATTGGGAAGCTGAGCCGCTTCCTGGACAACCACCCAGCGCTGCAGGTCAGGAGCCGGGCACCCTCCAGCCTGCCCTTGTCTTCTCCCTCCACCATAGCCGCCAGCGCCCAGCAAAGCCCTGATCTCCAGGGATCCAGCCCTGGGCACACCCTTGGCCTCAGGGCTTTGACACCAGCTGCCTGTCCTCAACCCTTCTGCTCTTTTGCCTCCTTCACCCAGATGTGGGACAAACGGCCACCGCAGAAGGACAGCCCTGCCTTCTTTGAAGACCTCCAGATCCCAGCCCTTGGAGAACTTCTGGGACATCTCTGCCTTTTCTCATATTCCACCGAAGCAGAAAAGTCTCCAATTGTGGACGCTCTGCGCTCCCTCTACCGCATCCTGTGCAGACAGAAAAGTAAGAGAAGTTGTGGTGGGCTCTGTCCCTCCACACACACAGATATCTCCTGCTAGGCCTGCTTCTTAAGCATCCTTAGACCTTAAGGATGGAGAGGATGGGGTTGAGTGTTTTGGGGTAAGAAGCAAGGGGGGGGCAGCAAGGCAGATCTCACGGTGGGGGTCTTTTAGAAACCACCCAACCAGGATGGAGAGACAGCAAATTATTTTATAAGCAACTGGGAGGAACCTCACAACCACCAGCCCTTGTTCTCGTGGGGGCCATTGGTCTACCAGCTGTCTGCTGGAAATACAACGCAGCCGAGAGGAACCAGCCTAGGAGGTCGCGGGAGCGTCTGGAAGTGTCCTGCTGTGTCTGCCTTACCAGCAGATCACGGGGTGCTTTGGGAACCTTGCTGGCAAAGCTGCTGTGTCCTATTGACCCTTCTGCGTTTGCCCCACTCTTCAGGCCGGTCAAAGCCCAAGGATGATGGAGCGGAGCTCCTGGAGGAACTCGCAGACATCTTCTCAGAGGACCTTTTCACCACCAGCAACGTTCTCATGGTAAGGAGCTGGGGACTCCAGCGTCCCAGCAGCAGCAGCTCCAGCACCCCTGGCCACCAGCAAGCCCTCTTGAGGGCCAGCACCCTGTGCCCGGGGGAACATCCTTCCTCCACCCCTGGAGGCCCCGTCTTCTCGTCCTCACCAGGGCTGCCCAGCGACGCAGCTGGACGACGGCTCTCAGTGTGACATCTCTGCCCTCCTTCCCTTCCTCCCCTAGAGTTTTGCAAGGTTCCTGAGACCGGCTGAGAAGACACACATTGTCTGCATGGCCATCGAGGCAATGAAGGGGTCCGGTGTCTTGGACAAGGAGGCGGCCAGAAGCGTGCTGGAAGTGGCCATGAGCGCCCCAGACTGCTGGCTGGTGGATGTAAGTGGCCTGGGGCTGGGTAGTCCTGCCCTTGAGCCCTGCCAGGCCTGGCTCCTCCATCCCTCCCTCCCAAAGCCAGGTGTTTTGGGCACCTGAAGCCACCTGAAGGCAGCAGAGAGGGATGGAAAGGGCACCTGAGGAGATGGGGAGCATCACTTTCACCTGTGTCCCTTCCAGGTACCAAAAATCATGAGCTGCATCCACGGGAACCTCCAGAACATCCAACTGGAGGCAGCACGGCAGAGCGTGGAGTCTCTCTTGTGCTTCCTGACCAGGAATCACCTCACGGAAGTGGTCACAACCCTCATGAAGATCGCTCCACTAACAGACAGGTGCTGGCCCTGACAGCCTGGGGGGTTGTTCCCTGCAGGGAGAGGGACACAGAGACTCCCTGGCAGCAGAGCCCTCCTTCCCACTACGCTTTCCAGGCCCCCTGCAGCAGCCAAAGGTGGCCAAGCCAGCCCAGAGCCTTGAGGGCCATGAAGCTGGTGAAGGGTTTGGAGGGGAAGCCGTGTGAGGAGTGGCTGAAGTCACTTGGTTGGTTCAGCTGGGAGGAGACTGAGGGGAGACCTCGTGTTCCTCACATGGGGAGGAGGAGGAGCAGGCGCTGAGCTCTTCTCTCTGAACCCGAGGGAATGGCCAGGGAAGATGACAGGGGAGGGTTAGGTTGGACAGTAGGAGAAGGCTCTCCACGCAGAGGGTGGTGGAGCACTAGAACAGCTCCCCAGGGAAGCAGTCACGGCCCCAAGGCTGACAATATTCCAGAAGCATTTGGCCAAGGCCCTCAGACACACGGGGTGAATGCTGGGCTTGTCCTGTGCAGGGACAGCAGTTGGACCCCATGATCCTTGTGGGTCCCTTCAAACTCAGGACCTTCCCTGATCCACCACGCTCCTCCCAGCCCCACAGCGAACACCCCCTGGCTCCTCTCCTTCTGCCCAGGCCATCGCAGCCGAGGAGCAAGGTCCCCGTCCTGCAGGGCTGCCCCAGGCCAGGCTGCGGTGGCCGGGGCCGCCCTGCTGACGGAGCGCTCTGCCTTGCAGCTCTGCCCTGCCCGTGTGGCAGATCATGTTCTCCGTGCCCCAGATGCTGGACAGCATTCTGACAGAGATCCTCAGCTGTCACCAAGAGGAAAAGAGGATCCTGTGCAGCTTCCCGGAGGACATCGGCATCCTTCAATTGCTCGTGAGTCACCAGAAGCAGCCCTGGTGCCCTTGGCCTCAGCTTCTGGTGGAACCGGGAGCCGCACGGACCAGGCCACTCACCGCTGCTTTTCTTCCAGGTGCTGGCCTGCAAGGAACTTCAAAATGAGGACTTTGCTGCCCTCCACAAGTTCTGGAGTTTCCTGAGGCCCGCGAACCAGGCGATGCGGCCACTGGTGCTCCAAGGGCTCGTGCTGCTCTCCGAGAGAGCCGAGGCGGTGAGCAGGGCGTAGTCACTGGGAGCCACGTTGGTGGCTGGGGCAGTGGGGAGGATGGGCTTCATGTGGTGGGTGATGGCTCCAAATGCCATCCCGACCGTGGTGGCACCTGGTGGTTGCCTGGGGAGCTTTCCAGGCGCGGAGCTTTCCACAACGAGGGCACTTGTCTTCTTCACGCAGGCAAAAAGAATGCAGGTCCTCCTGCCGGAAATGATGCAGGACCTGGAGGGTGGCAACTGCGACGTGATGATGAAGGCCCTGATGACCATCCGGAACGTGATGGCTCATCTGGAGAAGGAGGAGGCCAGCTCCGTCGCAGTGAAGCTGACAGAGAAGCTCCTGCCCCTCTTTGACCACGTAAGGCTGATGGGAGAGCCCGAGCCCTGCGGATGGCCACTGGGCAACGACAACCGCCCTGCCCACACAACTCGGAGCAGGGTCTTCTCCTTTCTCTCCTGGTCTGCTGGGTTCTGCAGCCCAGCCCAGCTTCTCCCTGAGGGCTGCTCTGAGAGGGCAACCAGATCTTCTCCCCGTGGCTGCCCCATGCCTGGAGGTCTTCAAGGCTTTCAGCCCCCTGACCCAGTGGGAGGTCTCCCTGCCCTGGATGCGATTTGCGGTCCCTTCCAACACGTTCTCTGCTGGGTGACTGGGAGAGCACGTTGAGTGGCCTTTCCCAAGCCCAGGGCCATTCAGCTGCACCTCCAGAGCAGTCCCACACCTCCAGCGCTCCAAATCCCACCCTGGAGCACCTCCCCTCCCATCGGCCACGGTCACGCTCCTGCTCACTGTGGGCAGAGAGCGGTTGGTGCTCAAGTCCTGCTGTCCTCCTCCCTGCCAGGAGCTGAGCCAGCTGAGAGGACTCGCCATCAGCGTCTTTGGAGAGCTCAGGAAGTTGGTGGTGCGCAAACACCGCAGACAGGTGAAGAAGGAAATGCGAACGGCCCTGCTCCCGCTCTTCCTTCACATGAGCGACGAAACACCAAGCGTGGCCAAGGTACGGATTTCAAAGCCAAGATGTGACGCAGGGAAGGGACTCCCAGACATTTGGGCCAGGGCACGTCCCACCTTCCCAAGGCCACAGGAAGAAAGCCAAGAGGAGGGCGACACCCGGTCGTGGTGCCACCTCCCAGCTTCTGCTTCTCCACAGGCATCTGAGGAGGCTCTTCTTGCGGCAGCCAAGTTCCTCAAGTGGAAGACGCTTAAAGAGCTCATCCAGGCGCAGAAGCCATGGAAGATCGGAGAGTGCTTGGTGAGGACAAAGCCCAAAGCCCAGGGCCAGGGCTGGCCGAGGGCTGCCCATGGCGTCCGGGCTCTGGGACTCTGCAGATGGACGTCAGCTGGTAGAGCTCCACGCTCCCTGTCCTCAATAACAGAGCCCCCAAGAGCTCTTCTGCACACCAGGGGGAAGGGGGGGTCCCAGCAACAGGGGGTACTGGGAGGAGGGACTGGTGTGGACACCAGGGGAGGGACTGCACATGCCCACACCCTTCTGCCCTCTCCAGCTGGCGAAGGACAAGCCCAAGGCTGAAGAATACTTAGAGCAGAGCCTGCCCTACCTGAACGACACGCAGGACAACCTGAAACTTGCGGCCGTCAGGTTCCTTGGTGAGCGATCACCCCCGTGTCCCTCTTTTGGGCCACCCTGGCCCCAGTTCCCACCACGGCACTGGGGAGCAGGGAGATCTGACGGAACTCTGTCCCCAGGGCTGGTTGGGCGAACCCTGAAGAACCGAAGCCCGGAGAAGCTGGAGGCGATCCATCGCGGTGAGGAGGGACAAGGGTTGGGTTGGCCAGGGCTGGTGGGGCAGGGGATGGGGAGCGGGCAGGCTGCTGCCATGCCTGGTCCTGCTACGGAGAAGCCTGTCCGGGGCATTTTGGGGCCTTCCTGTGCAGGGGAAGAGGTGGCTGGGGTTGGTGGGGTCTGGAGGGGATGCTTGGGGGTCTCTGTAGACGTGGGGGCTTCATCTCAGCTCTGGTTGGTTCCATCACAGCCCTTCAGCCTTTAAGGGAAGATGTCAAAGAGCAAATCGCTTCGCTGGCAATACAGACCACCTTCACCCTGGCTCCTCCAAGGGTCGCAGCAAGAAGATGAAGCTCTCTGGGAAGGCTGTTCTCCTGGGGGACAATGACAGCTGCAGCCTCTAGTTTTGCCAATTAACGTTGTCACTTCCATAAAGTTGCCAAACCAAGAGTCACAATTCTTGCTTTTCCTTCTTGTGCCCACACAAACGTTTCCCTGAAAACTCATTTTGGTTTTGGTATCGAAAATGAAAGTGGATGGAACTCCTGCCGGCTTTGAGGGCATCATTGTTGATGTCTTTGAGTGCCTGGTTGGACTCAATCACACAGTCATAGAACCACAGAATTAGGTGAGTTGGTAGGGACCCAAAACTCCCAACGTTCACACCCTGTGACTGAGGGCAGTGTCCAAATGCTTCTGGAATGCTGGCAGAGCGGGTGCTGTGACTGCTTCCCTGGGGAGCTGTTCCAGTGCTCCACCACCCGCTGGGGGAAGAACCTCTTCCTGATAGCCCATCTAACCCTCCCCTGGCACATCTTCCTGCCATTCCCTCGGGTCCTGTCATAGGTCACCAGAGAGCAGAGCTCAGCCCCTGGTTCCCCCCTCACACCCCTTGGGAGAAGGCAGGGAAGAGCTCTGAGACCCCCTCTCAGTCTCCTCTTCTTCAGGCTGAACAGACCAAGGGACTTCAGCCTCTCCTCGTACAACTTCCCCTCCACAGCCTTCCCCAGCTTTGTGGCCTCCTCTGGACACTCTCCGGTCGTTTGATGCCCTTTTTATCTTGTCATGGAGTGGCAGCAGAAGCAGGGAAGGGATCCCCGTTCCTCAACGCCCACAGCCCCATTCTGGGGCCAGAAAACCTATTTTATTGTACAGAACCCCCATGCCAAGGTCCCTGCTTTCGGTCCCCGCTTCCCTCAGCACCCACAGGCCTGGTACGGAGCCAGGAAAGGACCCTTCCCGGGTCCTTGGCTTTGATCTCCCCTTTCCTCAGTGTCCAGGCTAGTTTTTACCGGTGCACACCGACTGGTACCGGTGATGACTTCTTCCTACTGGTGCGCACCAGTTTGGGGCCAGAACCCCTTGTTCCTCAGCACCCAGACTGGTTTTCACTGGCACACACCGGCTGGTGCTGCTGCTGTCCAGTCCTCACTGGGGCACACTGGTTTGTGATGGCGCAGACTGACCCTAAAGCGGTGCACACTGGTCACCCAGCCCTTACTGCCAGGGCACACAGCCTCACGTTTGGGGCCATCCGCGGGGGGCCACAACCCCCGGCGCCAGAGCGTCCGTTCCTGCCCCTGCCTCTGCCCGACCCGCACCTCCCCCTGAGCCCCGCCCTCGGCAGGGGAGCTGTTACCGGTCACAGCGCGAGGGCGGGCGAGAGGCGGCTGGGAGGGGGCAAGGACAGCCAATCGTATTGGAGGGTCGGGGGGGCCCGGCACTGATTGACGTGAATCAGAGCCAATCAGAAAAGAGTCCCTCAGAGACGGGCGGGCACTTTCGGGCAGGCCCCCTCAGGCAGCCAACCACAGCCCGCGCCCCCTCAGCACAGGGCGGGCTCAAAGCGGGACAGAGTGACAGCCCCGTGGCCAATCAGACCACCGCACAGCCCGCCCGCTCTCTCCCCCCAGCCCCCGCTGGCCAATCAGAAGTAGCGTTCCCCGGGCGGGAGCTGCTCCCGCTGCTCAGCCCGGGCTGAGGCGGCTCCCCTGCCCGCGCCGCGCCCCCCTCCCGCTTGCACGGGGGGGCTCTGCTGGCACAGAAAGGGCAATAGTTTGAGCTAAGCTAAAGCACAGTTCACTTCCAGCTCTGTAACTGTATTTTTTGAAAGTCACTCAGAATGTCCCTCTCAGAGCAGGCTTTGGAGCACGTTTTTTCTCAAACAGTGATTTTTCCAGACGCTGTTCAGAGAGCAATGATAACGCCTTGTGTTATGACAAGAGGAAATGCCCTCAAGTCGTTTATCTCGGTGAAGGCGGTGGCAGCAATCGCTCTGTGCCTGCCAATGGTGGTGACCGCCAGGCTCGCTGCTGGCTCGGACAGCCCTGCCCGCTGGAAATCCCCGTTTGAGAGTCCCTTCCAACCCAAGACATTCCATGATTGGAGGAGTTTTGGCTTCTCCTGTGTCGGATCGGAGTTGGACTCCATGATCCTTGTGGACCCCTTCCAAGAGGCTGCCCAGGCCACTGGTGGAGTCTCCATCCATTGGAGGGGTTCAAACACTGTGTAGAGGCGATGCTTCGGGACAGGGCTTAGTAGGCACGGTGGGGTTGGGCTGATGGTTGGGCTGGATGAGCTGAGAGGTCTTCTCCAAGCTTAACGATTCTGGGAGGGTCTGGTGGCACTGAGTGCACAAATTGGGACTGAGGGACCCCAGACTGGGACTGGAAGGGGCTAAACTAGGATCTGGGACCAGTTCACACTGGGATTGGGGACAACAAACTGGAGAAGGCAGGCCCCCAGACCCCCTGGCTGCCCCCTACAACCCCCTGCAGTGCTGGGAGAGGAACTGAGGTGCGAGGGGGACCCCGAAACTGGGGCTGAGGAGCTTCTGCAAACATCCCTGAGCAAAAGGAGTAGGGGACTTCCAGGCTCCCGGCCACCCCAAGGGCAACTGAAACCCGGGGGTGGCCAGTTTGCCCACTGCCAGCCCAGTGTGCCCAGTGCCAGCCCAGTATTCTCAGTGCCAGATCACTATGTCTCATGCCAGCCCAGTGTGCCCAGAGCAAGCCCAGTATACTCAGTGCCAGACCAGTATGTCCCACGCCAACCCGAGCGTGCTCAGTGCCAGACCAGTATGTCCACTGCCAGACCAGTATGCTGTGCCAGACCAGTATGTCCCATGCCAGCCGAGTATGCTCAGTGCCAGCCCAGTATGCCCAGTGCCAGCCCAGTGCACCCAGTGCCAGCCCAGTGTGCCCAGCGCCAGGATATTTACACCCCAGAATCAGGTCCCTTCCAACCCAAGACATTCCATGACTGGATGAGTTTTGGCTTCTCCCATGTCAGGTCAGAGTTGGACTCTGTGGTCTTTGTGGATTCCTTCCAACCCAAGACACCCCGTGATCAATGATTTATTGTCCTGCTGCGTTGGGCAGGTTCACAGCTGCTGTACTGCTGCACTGGGACCTTCTCTCCTCTTCCCCTCTTTCTCCTGATGCTCCAACTCACATCTTTCACGCCCTTCCAGGGCCACCTTGCCACGCTGCCTGGTTGTCAAGTGACAACAGGACCAGTTGTGACCTCACCGTGACATGTGAGCTGTGAGACACCAGCCCCACCAAACCTCAGTGTCTACCAGGACATCCCCGAGAGAGGCAGCAGCTCGAGGAGCTCCCGAGCCGCGCTCACCTCTCACCCCAACGTGCCGAGGCATTGGCCGAAGCTTTGCCCTTTCTCACTCCCTACGCTTTGAGGCCCATCCTGAAAGATGGCACGGAGACCTCCGAGAAACCCCAGGATGGCCTGGGGAGAGGAGATGGCTCCCCCAAAGAGGGCATCTTCACAGCAGCCTGACGAGGACACACTGGTCATGCCCCTGAAGACTGGTGAGTGAGGGGCTCGGGTGGGCTGGGCAGAGCTCGACGCCAGGGTCAGGGAGGGCATTTGGTCCCTCTGTCCCTCACCTGGAGCCCCAAATCCACCACGGGAGTCCTCGGCGCCGGGAGGACATGGACCTGTTAGAATGAGCCCAGAGGAGGCCACAGAGATGATCCAAGGGCTGGAGCCCCTCTGCTGTGAGGACAGGCTGAGAGAGTTGGGGTTGTTCAGCCTGGAAAAGAGAAGGCTCTGGGGAGACCTTAGAGCAGCCTCGCAGTGCTGAAAGGGGCTCCAGGAAAGCTGGCGAGGGGCTCTTGATCAGGGAGAGCAGGGATAGGGCGAGGGGGGACGGTTTTGAACTGAAAGAGGGGAGATTGAGATGAGATCTCAGGGAGAAACGTTTTGCTGTGAGGGTGGGGAGGCCCTGGCCCAGGTTGCCCGGAGAAGTGGTGGCTGCCCCATCCCTGGAGGATGTTCAAGGCAGGGTTGGATGGGACTGTATCATCTTTGAGGTCCCCTCCAACCCAGATCGTTGTGTGGAGCGTTGCCCGGGGTTGCTGTGACCCAAGTGCAGGACCCTGCACTTGTGTTTCTTGAACTTCATACCATTGGTCAGAGCCCACAGATCCGTGCCCAGCTTCCTCTGCAGAGCCTTCTTGTTCTCCAGGCCGTGGATCCAGCGTGGCCGGGTCCCTCTGCGGGGCCTCCCAACCCTGTAGCACCCCAACACTCCCACCCAACTTGGTGTCACCGGCAAATTGACTGAGGGAGCTCCCGATCCCTTTGTCAAGATCACTGATGAAGGTCTTGGCCCCAACACAGTCCTGAGGACACCTCTTGTGACCACCCTCCAACGGGATCTCACCCCATTCCCCTCCACTCTTGGGGCCTGGCCACGCAGCAGAGTCTCTTGTCTCCTTCCACTGCACCCTCTCACAGCCCTCCCCGCTCTCCTCCTTTCTTAGACGTCACCTGGTTGCCTGTGTACAAAGTGGAGAAGGAAGCCGTGGACTTCATCTGGTTCTTTATGAACGACCCAGAGGAGGTAACCCTGCCCTGCCTGGGCACAGCTGCTTCTCCCAGGTCTCCATCTCCACTGCTCCTGTCCTGCTGGCCGTGTGTGTCCCCCTCTCACACTCCCTGTTTGGTCTCTGTGCCAGGAGGACAGGGAGAAGTTCTTCAACAGCATCAGCACCCTGTGCCAAGCGGCGAGGAAGCACGGCTTGTCCCAAGGCCTGAACATCTTCTACTGTGGATGCAAAGTCGTGGAGAAGGTCCAGGTAAGGGGACAACGAGGAGGAAGAGGGCAAGGCTTGGGTAGGGTGAGGAGAAATGACCTAGAGTGGCACCAGGCGAGGTTGAGATTGGAGATTGGGAACAACTTGGTTATGAAAAGAGCGGAGAAGCATTGGAAGGGGCTGCTCAGACCACCGGTGGAGTCTCCATCCATCGGAGGGGATCGAACACCGTGTAGATGCGATGCTTCGTGACAGGGCTTAGTAAGCACGGTGGGGTTGGGCTGATGGTTGGGCTGGATGAGCTGAGAGGTGTTCTCCAAGCTTAACGATTCTGGGAGGGTCTGGTGGCACTGGGTGGTGGGGGTCTGGTGGCCCTGGGTGCTGCTGGCTGCCAGGTCCCACACGGATTGTGCTCTGCAGGAGCTGCTGGAAGAGGAAATCAGTTACCTGGGACGGCACGTGCCATACTGGAGGAAGGCCATGAGAGCCATCAGCGAATTATGGTACCTGCCCAGCCCTCCTGGGGACCCCTGAGGTCCATGTCCTCACGCACGAGGCCTCCAAGCACTGCTCCTGGCACCAGTGCCCACTGGCCCCTCTCTCTCTTTGCAGCTCAGTGGAGACGGTGCTGGAAGGCAAAGAGAAGAGCTTGATTGAAGCCTGCATAACGGGGCTCCTGACGTGTTCTCCGCAAAAGAAGGTTCTCCAGCCACCACTGGGATTTGGGATCCATCTCCTGGGGGTGACGGGGACAGCAGGAATCACCGCCACAACTCTTTGTCCTCCTTGCAGACCCTGGAAGCCCTGGACAATATGATGGAGAAGGTGGTGCAAATCGTTCCTGTCTCCAGAGTCTGTGAGGTCCTCCAGAACATCTTAGAGGTCTGCACGTGCCACGAGTTGGGTTCCGCGGGGCTGCTCCTCACCCTGGGGGGAGGGGGTGTCCACTCTGGAATGGATGGTCCGCGGGCTGCAGGGAGGGTGCCCAGCTCCTTTGGGAACCAGGAGCTGCCCACCAGGCTGCTGTGGAGCACAGAGGGTGGCATCTGCCTTCCCGCCTGGCCACAAGGTTGGCCCGCGGGTTCCGTCCCAGGCTCCTAAGCCTGCGAGCTCTCCTGGGGCAGGAACCCCACTGCAGGCTTTGCTGCAGAGCAGAGGAAGCCTTCCTGGAGCCCAGCCCAGGAGCTCAGCAGCGCTGCTTCTGCTGGAGCAGGACTCTGCTCCCAGGCCTCACCACCACCACCTTCTCTCTTCCCAGACCCTCCTGAGCTTCGTCAGGTCTGAGATAGCACTCATTCGAGAGAGTGCCCTGGCCAGGATTGGGAAGCTGAGCCGCTTCCTGGACAACCACCCAGCGCTGCAGGTCAGGAGCCGGGCACCCTCCAGCCTGCCCTTGTCTTCTCCCTCCACCATAGCCGCCAGCGCCCAGCAAAGCCCTGATCTCCAGGGATCCAGCCCTGGGCACACCCTTGGCCTCAGGGCTTTGACACCAGCTGCCTGTCCTCAACCCTTCTGCTCTTTTGCCTCCTTCACCCAGATGTGGGACAAACGGCCACCGCAGAAGGACAGCCCTGCCTTCTTTGAAGACCTCCAGATCCCAGCCCTTGGAGAACTTCTGGGACATCTCTGCCTTTTCTCATATTCCACCGAAGCAGAAAAGTCTCCAATTGTGGACGCTCTGCGCTCCCTCTACCGCATCCTGTGCAGACAGAAAAGTAAGAGAAGTTGTGGTGGGCTCTGTCCCTCCACACACACAGATATCTCCTGCTAGGCCTGCTTCTTAAGCATCCTTAGACCTTAAGGATGGAGAGGATGGGGTTGAGTGTTTTGGGGTAAGAAGCAAGGGGGGGGCAGCAAGGCAGATCTCACAGTGGGGGTCTTTTAGAAACCACCCAACCAGGATGGAGAGACAGCAAATTATTTTATAAGCAACTGGGAGGAACCTCACAACCACCAGCCCTTGTTCTCGTGGGGGCCATTGGTCTACCAGCTGTCTGCTGGAAATACAACGCAGCCGAGAGGAACCAGCCTAGGAGGTCGCGGGAGCGTCTGGAAGTGTCCTGCTGTGTCTGCCTTACCAGCAGATCACGGGGTGCTTTGGGAACCTTGCTGGCAAAGCTGCTGTGTCCTATTGACCCTTCTGCGTTTGCCCCACTCTTCAGGCCGGTCAAAGCCCAAGGATGATGGAGCGGAGCTCCTGGAGGAACTCGCAGACATCTTCTCAGAGGACCTTTTCACCACCAGCAACGTTCTCATGGTAAGGAGCTGGGGACTCCAGCGTCCCAGCAGCAGGAGCTCCAGCACCCCTGGCCACCAGCAAGCCCTCTTGAGGGCCAGCACCCTGTGCCCGGGGGAACATCCTTCCTCCACCCCTGGAGGCCCCGTCTTCTCGTCCTCACCAGGGCTGCCCAGCGACGCAGCTGGACGACGGCTCTCAGTGTGACATCTCTGCCCTCCTTCCCTTCCTCCCCTAGAGTTTTGCAAGGTTCCTGAGACCGGCTGAGAAGACACACATTGTCTGCATGGCCATCGAGGCAATGAAGGGGTCCGGTGTCTTGGACAAGGAGGCGGCCAGAAGCGTGCTGGAAGTGGCCATGAGCGCCCCAGACTGCTGGCTGGTGGATGTAAGTGGCCTGGGGCTGGGTAGTCCTGCCCTTGAGCCCTGCCAGGCCTGGCTCCTCCATCCCTCCCTCCCAAAGCCAGGTGTTTTGGGCACCTGAAGCCACCTGAAGGCAGCAGAGAGGGATGGAAAGGGCACCTGAGGAGATGGGGAGCATCACTTTCACCTGTGTCCCTTCCAGGTACCAAAAATCATGAGTTGCATCCACGGGAACCTCCAGAACATCCAACTGGAGGCAGCACGGCAGAGCGTGGAGTCTCTCTTGTGCTTCCTGACCAGGAATCACCTCACGGAAGTGGTCACAACCCTCATGAAGATCGCTCCACTAACAGACAGGTGCTGGCCCTGACAGCCTGGGGGGTTGTTCCCTGCAGGGAGAGGGACACAGAGACTCCCTGGCAGCAGAGCCCTCCTTCCCACTACGCTTTCCAGGCCCCCTGCAGCAGCCAAAGGTGGCCAAGCCAGCCCAGAGCCTTGAGGGCCATGAAGCTGGTGAAGGGTTTGGAGGGGAAGCCGTGTGAGGAGTGGCTGAAGTCACTTGGTTGGTTCAGCTGGGAGGAGACTGAGGGGAGACCTCGTGTTCCTCACATGGGGAGGAGGAGGAGCAGGCGCTGAGCTCTTCTCTCTGAACCCGAGGGAATGGCCAGGGAAGATGACAGGGGAGGGTTAGGTTGGACAGTAGGAGAAGGCTCTCCACGCAGAGGGTGGTGGAGCACTAGAACAGCTCCCCAGGGAAGCAGTCACGGCCCCAAGGCTGACAATATTCCAGAAGCATTTGGCCAAGGCCCTCAGACACACGGGGTGAATGCTGGGCTTGTCCTGTGCAGGGACAGCAGTTGGACCCCATGATCCTTGTGGGTCCCTTCGAACTCAGGACCTTCCCTGATCCACCACGCTCCTCCCAGCCCCACAGCGAACACCCCCTGGCTCGTCTCCTTCTGCCCAGGCCATCGCAGCCGAGGAGCAAGGTCCCCGTCCTGCAGGGCTGCCCCAGGCCAGGCTGCGGTGGCCGGGGCCGCCCTGCTGACGGAGCGCTCTGCCTTGCAGCTCTGCCCTGCCCGTGTGGCAGATCATGTTCTCCGTGCCCCAGATGCTGGACAGCATTCTGACAGAGATCCTCAGCTGTCACCAAGAGGAAAAGAGGATCCTGTGCAGCTTCCCGGAGGACATCGGCATCCTTCAATTGCTCGTGAGTCACCAGAAGCAGCCCTGGTGCCCTTGGCCTCAGCTTCTGGTGGAACCGGGAGCCGCACGGACCAGGCCACTCACCGCTGCTTTTCTTCCAGGTGCTGGCCTGCAAGGAACTTCAAAATGAGGACTTTGCTGCCCTCCACAAGTTCTGGAGTTTCCTGAGGCCCGCGAACCAGGCGATGCGGCCACTGGTGCTCCAAGGGCTCGTGCTGCTCTCCGAGAGAGCCGAGGCGGTGAGCAGGGCGTAGTCACTGGGAGCCACGTTGGTGGCTGGGGCAGTGGGGAGGATGGGCTTCATGTGGTGGGTGATGGCTCCAAATGCCATCCCGACCGTGGTGGCACCTGGTGGTTGCCTGGGGAGCTTTCCAGGCGCGGAGCTTTCCACAACGAGGGCACTTGTCTTCTTCACGCAGGCAAAAAGAATGCAGGTCCTCCTGCCGGAAATGATGCAGGACCTGGAGGGTGGCAACTGCGACGTGATGATGAAGGCCCTGATGACCATCCGGAACGTGATGGCTCATCTGGAGAAGGAGGAGGCCAGCTCCGTCGCAGTGAAGCTGACAGAGAAGCTCCTGCCCCTCTTTGACCACGTAAGGCTGATGGGAGAGCCCGAGCCCTGCGGATGGCCACTGGGCAACGACAACCGCCCTGCCCACACAACTCGGAGCAGGGTCTTCTCCTTTCTCTCCTGGTCTGCTGGGTTCTGCAGCCCAGCCCAGCTTCTCCCTGAGGGCTGCTCTGAGAGGGCAACCAGATCTTCTCCCCGTGGCTGCCCCATGCCTGGAGGTCTTCAAGGCTTTCAGCCCCCTGACACAGTGGGAGGTCTCCCTGCCCTGGATGCGATTTGCGGTCCCTTCCAACACGTTCTCTGCTGGGTGACTGGGAGAGCACGTTGAGTGGCCTTTCCCAAGCCCAGGGTCATTCAGCTGCACCTCCAGAGCAGTCCCACACCTCCAGCGCTCCAAATCCCACCCTGGAGCACCTCCCCTCCCATCGGCCACGGTCACGCTCCTGCTCACTGTGGGCAGAGAGCGGTTGGTGCTCAAGTCCTGCTGTCCTCCTCCCTGCCAGGAGCTGAGCCAGCTGAGAGGACTCGCCATCAGCGTCTTTGGAGAGCTCAGGAAGTTGGTGGTGCGCAAACACCGCAGACAGGTGAAGAAGGAAATGCGAACGGCCCTGCTCCCGCTCTTCCTTCACATGAGCGACGAAACACCAAGCGTGGCCAAGGTACGGATTTCAAAGCCAAGATGTGACGCAGGGAAGGGACTCCCAGACATTTGGGCCAGGGCACGTCCCACCTTCCCAAGGCCACAGGAAGAAAGCCAAGAGGAGGGCGACACCCGGTCGTGGTGCCACCTCCCAGCTTCTGCTTCTCCACAGGCATCTGAGGAGGCTCTTCTTGCGGCAGCCAAGTTCCTCAAGTGGAAGACGCTTAAAGAGCTCATCCAGGCGCAGAAGCCATGGAAGATCGGAGAGTGCTTGGTGAGGACAAAGCCCAAAGCCCAGGGCCAGGGCTGGCCGAGGGCTGCCCATGGCGTCCGGGCTCTGAGACTCTGCAGATGGACGTCAGCTGGTAGAGCTCCACGCTCCCTGTCCTCAATAACAGAGCCCCCAAGAGCTCTTCTGCACACCAGGGGGAAGGGGGGGTCCCAGCAACAGGGGGTACTGGGAGGAGGGACTGGTGTGGACACCAGGGGAGGGACTGCACATGCCCACACCCTTCTGCCCTCTCCAGCTGGCGAAGGACAAGCCCAAGGCTGAAGAATACTTAGAGCAGAGCCTGCCCTACCTGAACGACACGCAGGACAACCTGAAACTTGCGGCCGTCAGGTTCCTTGGTGAGCGATCACCCCCGTGTCCCTCTTTTGGGCCACCCTGGCCCCAGTTCCCACCACGGCACTGGGGAGCAGGGAGATCTGACGGAACTCTGTCCCCAGGGCTGGTTGGGCGAACCCTGAAGAACCGAAGCCCGGAGAAGCTGGAGGCGATCCATCGCGGTGAGGAGGGACAAGGGTTGGGTTGGCCAGGGCTGGTGGGGCAGGGGATGGGGAGCGGGCAGGCTGCTGCCATGCCTGGTCCTGCTACGGAGAAGCCTGTCCGGGGCATTTTGGGGCCTTCCTGTGCAGGGGAAGAGGTGGCTGGGGTTGGTGGGGTCTGGAGGGGATGCTTGGGGGTCTCTGTAGACGTGGGGGCTTCATCTCAGCTCTGGTTGGTTCCATCACAGCCCTTCAGCCTTTAAGGGAAGATGTCAAAGAGCAAATCGCTTCGCTGGCAATACAGACCACCTTCACCCTGGCTCCTCCAAGGGTCGCAGCAAGAAGATGAAGCTCTCTGGGAAGGCTGTTCTCCTGGGGGACAATGACAGCTGCAGCCTCTAGTTTTGCCAATTAACGTTGTCACTTCCATAAAGTTGCCAAACCAAGAGTCACAATTCTTGCTTTTCCTTCTTGTGCCCACACAAACGTTTCCCTGAAAACTCATTTTGGTTTTGGTATCGAAAATGAAAGTGGATGGAACTCCTGCCGGCTTTGAGGGCATCATTGTTGATGTCTTTGAGTGCCTGGTTGGACTCAATCACACAGTCATAGAACCACAGAATTAGGTGAGTTGGTAGGGACCCAAAACTCCCAACGTTCACACCCTGTGACTGAGGGCAGTGTCCAAATGCTTCTGGAATGCTGGCAGAGCGGGTGCTGTGACTGCTTCCCTGGGGAGCTGTTCCAGTGCTCCACCACCCGCTGGGGGAAGAACCTCTTCCTGATAGCCCATCTAACCCTCCCCTGGCACATCTTCCTGCCATTCCCTCGGGTCCTGTCATAGGTCACCAGAGAGCAGAGCTCAGCCCCTGGTTCCCCCCTCACACCCCTTGGGAGAAGGCAGGGAAGAGCTCTGAGACCCCCTCTCAGTCTCCTCTTCTTCAGGCTGAACAGACCAAGGGACTTCAGCCTCTCCTCGTACAACTTCCCCTCCACAGCCTTCCCCAGCTTTGTGGCCTCCTCTGGACACTCTCCGGTCGTTTGATGCCCTTTTTATCTTGTCATGGAGTGGCAGCAGAAGCAGGGAAGGGATCCCCGTTCCTCAACGCCCACAGCCCCATTCTGGGGCCAGAAAACCTATTTTATTGTACAGAACCCCCATGCCAAGGTCCCTGCTTTCGGTCCCCGCTTCCCTCAGCACCCACAGGCCTGGTACGGAGCCAGGAAAGGACCCTTCCCGGGTCCTTGGCTTTGATCTCCCCTTTCCTCAGTGTCCAGGCTAGTTTTTACCGGTGCACATCATGGAGCAGATAATCCTGGGTGAAATCATGCGGCACCTGCAGAACGGTCAGGAGATCAGGCCCAGCCAGCATGGGTTTAGGAGGGGCAGGTCCTGCCTGACCAACCTGATCTCCTTTTATGACCATGTGACTCGCCTGGTGGATGAGAGGAAGGCTGTGGATGTGGTGTACCTGGACTTTAGCAAGGCCTTTGACACTGTCCCCCACAGTAGACTCCTAGGGAAGCTGTCAGCCCGTGGCTTAGATGGGAGCACTCTGTGCTGGATTAGGAATTGGCTGGATGGCCGAGCCCAGAGAGTGGTGGTGAACGGTGTCTCATCCAGTTGGCGGCCGGTCACCAGTGGTGTCCCCCAGGGATCGGTGTTGGGTCCGGTCCTGTTTAATATCTTTATAGATGATCTGGATGAGGGGATTGAGTCCATCATCAGCAAGTTTGCTGATGATACCAAACTGGGAAGAAGGGTTGATCTGTTAGAGGGTAGGATGGCCCTGCAGAGGGACCTGGACAGATTGGAGAGATGGGCCGATTCCAATGGGATGATGTTTAATAAGTCCAAATGTCGGGTACTTCATTTTGGACACAACAATCCCATGCAGAGCTACAGACTGGGGACAGAGTGGCTGGAGAGTAGTGAGGCAGAAAAGGACCTGGGAGTGCTGGTTGACAGGAAGCTCAACATGAGCCAGCAGTGTGCCCAGGTGGCCAAGAAGGCCAATGGCATTCTGGCCTGCATCAGGAATAGTGTGGTGAGCAGAACCAGAGAAGTTATCGTCCCCCTGTACTCGGCACTGGTCAGACCTCATCTGGAATACTGTGTACAGTTCTGGGCCCCCCAGTTTGGGAAAGATGTCAGGATACTGGAATGTGTTCAGAGGAGGGCAACGAAGATGGTAAAGGGGCTGGAGCATAAGCCCTATGAGGAGCGACTGAGCGAGTTGGGGCTGTTTAGTCTAAAGAAGAGGAGGCTCAGGGGAGACCTCATTGCTCTCTACAGCTACCTGAAAGGAGGTTGTAGTCGGTCAGGGGTTGGTCTCTTCTCTCAGGTGACCAGTGACAGAACTAGAGGGCATGGACTCAAGCTACGTCAGGGAAAGTTTAGGCTTGATGTGAGGAAGAAGTTCTTTACTGAAAGGGTGATTGGCCATTGGAATGTGCTGCCCAGGGAGGGGGTGGAGTCGCCGACCCTGGAGGTGTTTAAGGGGAGATTGGATGTGGCACTGAGTGCCATGGTTTAGATGATGGTTGGTGTTAGTGTTGGGTTATAGGTTGGACTTGATGATCTCAGAGGTCCTTTCCAACCTTGTCATACTGTGATACTGTGATACTGTGATACACCGACTGGTACCGGTGATGACTTCTTCCTACTGGTGCGCACCAGTTTGGGGCCAGAACCCCTTGTTCCTCAGCACCCAGACTGGTTTTCACTGGCACACACCGGCTGGTGCTGCTGCTGTCCAGTCCTCACTGGGGCACACTGGTTTGTGATGGCGCAGGCTGACCCTAAAGCGGTGCACACTGGTCACCCAGCCCTTACTGCCAGGGCACACAGCCTCACGTTTGGGGCCATCCGGGGGGGGGGCCACAACCCCCGGCGCCAGAGCGCCCGCTCCTGCCCCTGCCTCTGCCCGCCCCGCACCTCCCCCTGAGCCCCGCCCTCGGCAGGGGAGCTGTTACCGGTCACAGCGCGAGGGCGGGCGAGAGGCGGCTGGGAGGGGGCAAGGACAGCCAATCGTATTGGAGGGTCGGGGGGCCCGGCACTGATTGACGTGAATCAGAGCCAATCAGAAAAGAGTCCCTCAGAGACGGGCGGGCACTTTCGGGCAGGCCCCCTCAGGCAGCCAACCACAGCCCGCGCCCCCTCAGCACAGGGCGGGCTCAAAGCGGGACAGAGTGACAGCCCCGTGGCCAATCAGACCACCGCACAGCCCGCCCGCTCTCTCCCCCCAGCCCCCGCTGGCCAATCAGAAGTAGCGTTCCCCGGGCGGGAGCTGCTCCCGCTGCTCAGCCCGGGCTGAGGCGGCTCCCCTGCCCGCGCCGCGCCCCCCTCCCGCTTGCACGGGGGGGCTCTGCTGGCACAGAAAGGGCAATAGTTTGAGCTAAGCTAAAGCACAGTTCACTTCCAGCTCTGTAACTGTATTTTTTGAAAGTCACTCAGAATGTCCCTCTCAGAGCAGGCTTTGGAGCACGTTTTTTCTCAAACAGTGATTTTTCCAGACGCTGTTCAGAGAGCAATGATAACGCCTTGTGTTATGACAAGAGGAAATGCCCTCAAGTCGTTTATCTCGGTGAAGGCGGTGGCAGCAATCGCTCTGTGCCTGCCAATGGTGGTGACCGCCAGGCTCGCTGCTGGCTCGGACAGCCCTGCCCGCTGGAAATCCCCGTTTGAGAGTCCCTTCCAACCCAAGACATTCCATGATTGGAGGAGTTTTGGCTTCTCCTGTGTCGGATCGGAGTTGGACTCCATGATCCTTGTGGACCCCTTCCAAGAGGCTGCCCAGGCCACTGGTGGAGTCTCCATCCATTGGAGGGGTTCAAACACTGTGTAGAGGCGATGCTTCGGGACAGGGCTTAGTAGGCACGGTGGGGTTGGGCTGATGGTTGGGCTGGATGAGCTGAGAGGTCTTCTCCAAGCTTAACGATTCTGGGAGGGTCTGGTGGCACTGAGTGCACAAATTGGGACTGAGGGACCCCAGACTGGGACTGGAAGGGGCTAAACTAGGATCTGGGACCAGTTCACACTGGGATTGGGGACAACAAACTGGAGAAGGCAGGCCCCCAGACCCCCTGGCTGCCCCCTACAACCCCCTGCAGTGCTGGGAGAGGAACTGAGGTGCGAGGGGGACCCCGAAACTGGGGCTGAGGAGCTTCTGCAAACCTCCCTGAGCAAAAGGAGTAGGGGACTTCCAGGCTCCCGGCCACCCCAAGGGCAACTGAAACCCGGGGGTGGCCAGTTTGCCCACTGCCAGCCCAGTGTGCCCAGTGCCAGCCCAGTATTCTCAGTGCCAGATCACTATGTCTCATGCCAGCCCAGTGTGCCCAGAGCAAGCCCAGTATACTCAGTGCCAGACCAGTATGTCCCACGCCAACCCGAGCGTGCTCAGTGCCAGACCAGTATGTCCACTGCCAGACCAGTATGCTGTGCCAGACCAGTATGTCCCATGCCAGCCGAGTATGCTCAGTGCCAGCCCAGTATGCCCAGTGCCAGCCCAGTGCACCCAGTGCCAGCCCAGTGTGCCCAGCGCCAGGATATTTACACCCCAGAATCAGGTCCCTTCCAACCCAAGACATTCCATGACTGGATGAGTTTTGGCTTCTCCCATGTCAGGTCAGAGTTGGACTCTGTGGTCTTTGTGGATTCCTTCCAACCCAAGACACCCCGTGATCAATGATTTATTGTCCTGCTGCGTTGGGCAGGTACACAGCTGCTGTACTGCTGCACTGGGACCTTCTCTCCTCTTCCCCTCTTTCTCCTGATGCTCCAACTCACATCTTTCACGCCCTTCCAGGGCCACCTTGCCACGCTGCCTGGTTGTCAAGTGACAACAGGACCAGTTGTGACCTCACCGTGACATGTGAGCTGTGAGACACCAGCCCCACCAAACCTCAGTGTCTACCAGGACATCCCCGAGAGAGGCAGCAGCTCGAGGAGCTCCCGAGCCGCGCTCACCTCTCACCCCAACGTGCCGAGGCATTGGCCGAAGCTTTGCCCTTTCTCACTCCCTACGCTTTGAGGCCCATCCTGAAAGATGGCACGGAGACCTCCGAGAAACCCCAGGATGGCCTGGGGAGAGGAGATGGCTCCCCCAAAGAGGGCATCTTCACAGCAGCCTGACGAGGACACACTGGTCATGCCCCTGAAGACTGGTGAGTGAGGGGCTCGGGTGGGCTGGGCAGAGCTCGACGCCAGGGTCAGGGAGGGCATTTGGTCCCTCTGTCCCTCACCTGGAGCCCCAAATCCACCACGGGAGTCCTCGGCGCCGGGAGGACATGGACCTGTTAGAATGAGCCCAGAGGAGGCCACAGAGATGATCCAAGGGCTGGAGCCCCTCTGCTGTGAGGACAGGCTGAGAGAGTTGGGGTTGTTCAGCCTGGAAAAGAGAAGGCTCTGGGGAGACCTTAGAGCAGCCTCGCAGTGCTGAAAGGGGCTCCAGGAAAGCTGGCGAGGGGCTCTTGATCAGGGAGAGCAGGGATAGGGCGAGGGGGGACGGTTTTGAACTGAAAGAGGGGAGATTGAGATGAGATCTCAGGGAGAAACGTTTTGCTGTGAGGGTGGGGAGGCCCTGGCCCAGGTTGCCCGGAGAAGTGGTGGCTGCCCCATCCCTGGAGGATGTTCAAGGCAGGGTTGGATGGGACTGTATCATCTTTGAGGTCCCCTCCAACCCAGATCGTTGTGTGGAGCGTTGCCCGGGGTTGCTGTGACCCAAGTGCAGGACCCTGCACTTGTGTTTCTTGAACTTCATACCATTGGTCAGAGCCCACAGATCCGTGCCCAGCTTCCTCTGCAGAGCCTTCTTGTTCTCCAGGCCGTGGATCCAGCGTGGCCGGGTCCCTCTGCGGGGCCTCCCAACCCTGTAGCACCCCAACACTCCCACCCAACTTGGTGTCACCGGCAAATTGACTGAGGGAGCTCCCGATCCCTTTGTCAAGATCACTGATGAAGGTCTTGGCCCCAACACAGTCCTGAGGACACCTCTTGTGACCACCCTCCAACGGGATCTCACCCCATTCCCCTCCACTCTTGGGGCCTGGCCACGCAGCAGAGTCTCTTGTCTCCTTCCACTGCACCCTCTCACAGCCCTCCCCGCTCTCCTCCTTTCTTAGACGTCACCTGGTTGCCTGTGTACAAAGTGGAGAAGGAAGCCGTGGACTTCATATGGTTCTTTATGAACGACCCAGAGGAGGTAACCCTGCCCTGCCTGGGCACAGCTGCTTCTCCCAGGTCTCCATCTCCACTGCTCCTGTCCTGCTGGCCGTGTGTGTCCCCCTCTCACACTCCCTGTTTGGTCTCTGTGCCAGGAGGACAGGGAGAAGTTCTTCAACAGCATCAGCACCCTGTGCCAAGCGGCGAGGAAGCACGGCTTGTCCCAAGGCCTGAACATCTTCTACTGTGGATGCAAAGTCGTGGAGAAGGTCCAGGTAAAGGGACAACGAGGAGGAAGAGGGCAAGGCTTGGGTAGGGTGAGGAGAAATGACCTAGAGTGGCACCAGGCGAGGTTGAGATTGGAGATTGGGAACAACTTGGTTATGAAAAGAGCGGAGAAGCATTGGAAGGGGCTGCTCAGACCACCGGTGGAGTCTCCATCCATCGGAGGGGATCGAACACCGTGTAGATGCGATGCTTCGTGACAGGGCTTAGTAAGCACGGTGGGGTTGGGCTGATGGTTGGGCTGGATGAGCTGAGAGGTGTTCTCCAAGCTTAACGATTCTGGGAGGGTCTGGTGGCACTGGGTGGTGGGGGTCTGGTGGCCCTGGGTGCTGCTGGCTGCCAGGTCCCACACGGATTGTGCTCTGCAGGAGCTGCTGGAAGAGGAAATCAGTTACCTGGGACGGCACGTGCCATACTGGAGGAAGGCCATGAGAGCCATCAGCGAATTATGGTACCTGCCCAGCCCTCCTGGGGACCCCTGAGGTCCATGTCCTCACGCACGAGGCCTCCAAGCACTGCTCCTGGCACCAGTGCCCACTGGCCCCTCTCTCTCTTTGCAGCTCAGTGGAGACGGTGCTGGAAGGCAAAGAGAAGAGCTTGATTGAAGCCTGCATAACGGGGCTCCTGACGTGTTCTCCGCAAAAGAAGGTTCTCCAGCCACCACTGGGATTTGGGATCCATCTCCTGGGGGTGACGGGGACAGCAGGAATCACCGCCACAACTCTTTGTCCTCCTTGCAGACCCTGGAAGCCCTGGACAATATGATGGAGAAGGTGGTGCAAATCGTTCCTGTCTCCAGAGTCTGTGAGGTCCTCCAGAACATCTTAGAGGTCTGCACGTGCCACGAGTTGGGTTCCGCGGGGCTGCTCCTCACCCTGGGGGGAGGGGGTGTCCACTCTGGAATGGATGGTCCGCGGGCTGCAGGGAGGGTGCCCAGCTCCTTTGGGAACCAGGAGCTGCCCACCAGGCTGCTGTGGAGCACAGAGGGTGGCATCTGCCTTCCCGCCTGGCCACAAGGTTGGCCCGCGGGTTCCGTCCCAGGCTCCTAAGCCTGCGAGCTCTCCTGGGGCAGGAACCCCACTGCAGGCTTTGCTGCAGAGCAGAGGAAGCCTTCCTGGAGCCCAGCCCAGGAGCTCAGCAGCGCTGCTTCTGCTGGAGCAGGACTCTGCTCCCAGGCCTCACCACCACCACCTTCTCTCTTCCCAGACCCTCCTGAGCTTCGTCAGGTCTGAGATAGCACTCGTTCGAGAGAGTGCCCTGGCCAGGATTGGGAAGCTGAGCCGCTTCCTGGACAACCACCCAGCGCTGCAGGTCAGGAGCCGGGCACCCTCCAGCCTGCCCTTGTCTTCTCCCTCCACCATAGCCGCCAGCGCCCAGCAAAGCCCTGATCTCCAGGGATCCAGCCCTGGGCACACCCTTGGCCTCAGGGCTTTGACACCAGCTGCCTGTCCTCAACCCTTCTGCTCTTTTGCCTCCTTCACCCAGATGTGGGACAAACGGCCACCGCAGAAGGACAGCCCTGCCTTCTTTGAAGACCTCCAGATCCCAGCCCTTGGAGAACTTCTGGGACATCTCTGCCTTTTCTCATATTCCACCGAAGCAGAAAAGTCTCCAATTGTGGACGCTCTGCGCTCCCTCTACCGCATCCTGTGCAGACAGAAAAGTAAGAGAAGTTGTGGTGGGCTCTGTCCCTCCACACACACAGATATCTCCTGCTAGGCCTGCTTCTTAAGCATCCTTAGACCTTAAGGATGGAGAGGATGGGGTTGAGTGTTTTGGGGTAAGAAGCAAGGGGGGGGCAGCAAGGCAGATCTCACGGTGGGGGTCTTTTAGAAACCACCCAACCAGGATGGAGAGACAGCAAATTATTTTATAAGCAACTGGGAGGAACCTCACAACCACCAGCCCTTGTTCTCGTGGGGGCCATTGGTCTACCAGCTGTCTGCTGGAAATACAACGCAGCCGAGAGGAACCAGCCTAGGAGGTCGCGGGAGCGTCTGGAAGTGTCCTGCTGTGTCTGCCTTACCAGCAGATCACGGGGTGCTTTGGGAACCTTGCTGGCAAAGCTGCTGTGTCCTATTGACCCTTCTGCGTTTGCCCCACTCTTCAGGCCGGTCAAAGCCCAAGGATGATGGAGCGGAGCTCCTGGAGGAACTCGCAGACATCTTCTCAGAGGACCTTTTCACCACCAGCAACGTTCTCATGGTAAGGAGCTGGGGACTCCAGCGTCCCAGCAGCAGGAGCTCCAGCACCCCTGGCCACCAGCAAGCCCTCTTGAGGGCCAGCACCCTGTGCCCGGGGGAACATCCTTCCTCCACCCCTGGAGGCCCCGTCTTCTCGTCCTCACCAGGGCTGCCCAGCGACGCAGCTGGACGACGGCTCTCAGTGTGACATCTCTGCCCTCCTTCCCTTCCTCCCCTAGAGTTTTGCAAGGTTCCTGAGACCGGCTGAGAAGACACACATTGTCTGCATGGCCATCGAGGCAATGAAGGGGTCCGGTGTCTTGGACAAGGAGGCGGCCAGAAGCGTGCTGGAAGTGGCCATGAGCGCCCCAGACTGCTGGCTGGTGGATGTAAGTGGCCTGGGGCTGGGTAGTCCTGCCCTTGAGCCCTGCCAGGCCTGGCTCCTCCATCCCTCCCTCCCAAAGCCAGGTGTTTTGGGCACCTGAAGCCACCTGAAGGCAGCAGAGAGGGATGGAAAGGGCACCTGAGGAGATGGGGAGCATCACTTTCACCTGTGTCCCTTCCAGGTACCAAAAATCATGAGTTGCATCCACGGGAACCTCCAGAACATCCAACTGGAGGCAGCACGGCAGAGCGTGGAGTCTCTCTTGTGCTTCCTGACCAGGAATCACCTCACGGAAGTGGTCACAACCCTCATGAAGATCGCTCCACTAACAGACAGGTGCTGGCCCTGACAGCCTGGGGGGTTGTTCCCTGCAGGGAGAGGGACACAGAGACTCCCTGGCAGCAGAGCCCTCCTTCCCACTACGCTTTCCAGGCCCCCTGCAGCAGCCAAAGGTGGCCAAGCCAGCCCAGAGCCTTGAGGGCCATGAAGCTGGTGAAGGGTTTGGAGGGGAAGCCGTGTGAGGAGTGGCTGAAGTCACTTGGTTGGTTCAGCTGGGAGGAGACTGAGGGGAGACCTCGTGTTCCTCACATGGGGAGGAGGAGGAGCAGGCGCTGAGCTCTTCTCTCTGAACCCGAGGGAATGGCCAGGGAAGATGACAGG
This sequence comes from Dromococcyx pavoninus, assembly GCA_033558185.1. NCBI lineage: Eukaryota > Metazoa > Chordata > Aves > Cuculiformes > Neomorphidae > Dromococcyx > Dromococcyx pavoninus. The sequence continues at coordinate 34,130 of JAUMJL010000228.1, read as the reverse complement.
GGAGGGTTAGGTTGGACAGTAGGAGAAGGCTCTCCACACAGAGGGTGGTGGAGCACTAGAACAGCTCCCCAGGGAAGCAGTCACGGCCCCAAGGCTGACAATATTCCAGAAGCATTTGGCCAAGGCCCTCAGACACACGGGGTGAATGCTGGGCTTGTCCTGTGCAGGGACAGCAGTTGGACCCCATGATCCTTGTGGGTCCCTTCGAACTCAGGACCTTCCCTGATCCACCACGCTCCTCCCAGCCCCACAGCGAACACCCCCTGGCTCGTCTCCTTCTGCCCAGGCCATCGCAGCCGAGGAGCAAGGTCCCCGTCCTGCAGGGCTGCCCCAGGCCAGGCTGCGGTGGCCGGGGCCGCCCTGCTGACGGAGCGCTCTGCCTTGCAGCTCTGCCCTGCCCGTGTGGCAGATCATGTTCTCCGTGCCCCAGATGCTGGACAGCATTCTGACAGAGATCCTCAGCTGTCACCAAGAGGAAAAGAGGATCCTGTGCAGCTTCCCGGAGGACATCGGCATCCTTCAATTGCTCGTGAGTCACCAGAAGCAGCCCTGGTGCCCTTGGCCTCAGCTTCTGGTGGAACCGGGAGCCGCACGGACCAGGCCACTCACCGCTGCTTTTCTTCCAGGTGCTGGCCTGCAAGGAACTTCAAAATGAGGACTTTGCTGCCCTCCACAAGTTCTGGAGTTTCCTGAGGCCCGCGAACCAGGCGATGCGGCCACTGGTGCTCCAAGGGCTCGTGCTGCTCTCCGAGAGAGCCGAGGCGGTGAGCAGGGCGTAGTCACTGGGAGCCACGTTGGTGGCTGGGGCAGTGGGGAGGATGGGCTTCATGTGGTGGGTGATGGCTCCAAATGCCATCCCGACCGTGGTGGCACCTGGTGGTTGCCTGGGGAGCTTTCCAGGCGCGGAGCTTTCCACAACGAGGGCACTTGTCTTCTTCACGCAGGCAAAAAGAATGCAGGTCCTCCTGCCGGAAATGATGCAGGACCTGGAGGGTGGCAACTGCGACGTGATGATGAAGGCCCTGATGACCATCCGGAACGTGATGGCTCATCTGGAGAAGGAGGAGGCCAGCTCCGTCGCAGTGAAGCTGACAGAGAAGCTCCTGCCCCTCTTTGACCACGTAAGGCTGATGGGAGAGCCCGAGCCCTGCGGATGGCCACTGGGCAACGACAACCGCCCTGCCCACACAACTCGGAGCAGGGTCTTCTCCTTTCTCTCCTGGTCTGCTGGGTTCTGCAGCTCAGCCCAGCTTCTCCCTGAGGGCTGCTCTGAGAGGGCAACCAGATCTTCTCCCCGTGGCTGCCCCATGCCTGGAGGTCTTCAAGGCTTTCAGCCCCCTGACCCAGTGGGAGGTCTCCCTGCCCTGGATGCGATTTGCGGTCCCTTCCAACACGTTCTCTGCTGGGTGACTGGGAGAGCACGTTGAGTGGCCTTTCCCAAGCCCAGGGCCATTCAGCTGCACCTCCAGAGCAGTCCCACACCTCCAGCGCTCCAAATCCCACCCTGGAGCACCTCCCCTCCCATCGGCCACGGTCACGCTCCTGCTCACTGTGGGCAGAGAGCGGTTGGTGCTCAAGTCCTGCTGTCCTCCTCCCTGCCAGGAGCTGAGCCAGCTGAGAGGACTCGCCATCAGCGTCTTTGGAGAGCTCAGGAAGTTGGTGGTGCGCAAACACCGCAGACAGGTGAAGAAGGAAATGCGAACGGCCCTGCTCCCGCTCTTCCTTCACATGAGCGACGAAACACCAAGCGTGGCCAAGGTACGGATTTCAAAGCCAAGATGTGACGCAGGGAAGGGACTCCCAGACATTTGGGCCAGGGCACGTCCCACCTTCCCAAGGCCACAGGAAGAAAGCCAAGAGGAGGGCGACACCCGGTCGTGGTGCCACCTCCCAGCTTCTGCTTCTCCACAGGCATCTGAGGAGGCTCTTCTTGCGGCAGCCAAGTTCCTCAAGTGGAAGACGCTTAAAGAGCTCATCCAGGCGCAGAAGCCATGGAAGATCGGAGAGTGCTTGGTGAGGACAAAGCCCAAAGCCCAGGGCCAGGGCTGGCCGAGGGCTGCCCATGGCGTCCGGGCTCTGGGACTCTGCAGATGGACGTCAGCTGGTAGAGCTCCACGCTCCCTGTCCTCAATAACAGAGCCCCCAAGAGCTCTTCTGCACACCAGGGGGAAGGGGGGGTCCCAGCAACAGGGGGTACTGGGAGGAGGGACTGGTGTGGACACCAGGGGAGGGACTGCACATGCCCACACCCTTCTGCCCTCTCCAGCTGGCGAAGGACAAGCCCAAGGCTGAAGAATACTTAGAGCAGAGCCTGCCCTACCTGAACGACACGCAGGACAACCTGAAACTTGCGGCCGTCAGGTTCCTTGGTGAGCGATCACCCCCGTGTCCCTCTTTTGGGCCACCCTGGCCCCAGTTCCCACCACGGCACTGGGGAGCAGGGAGATCTGACGGAACTCTGTCCCCAGGGCTGGTTGGGCGAACCCTGAAGAACCGAAGCCCGGAGAAGCTGGAGGCGATCCATCGCGGTGAGGAGGGACAAGGGTTGGGTTGGCCAGGGCTGGTGGGGCAGGGGATGGGGAGCGGGCAGGCTGCTGCCATGCCTGGTCCTGCTACGGAGAAGCCTGTCCGGGGCATTTTGGGGCCTTCCTGTGCAGGGGAAGAGGTGGCTGGGGTTGGTGGGGTCTGGAGGGGATGCTTGGGGGTCTCTGTAGACGTGGGGGCTTCATCTCAGCTCTGGTTGGTTCCATCACAGCCCTTCAGCCTTTAAGGGAAGATGTCAAAGAGCAAATCGCTTCGCTGGCAATACAGACCACCTTCACCCTGGCTCCTCCAAGGGTCGCAGCAAGAAGATGAAGCTCTCTGGGAAGGCTGTTCTCCTGGGGGACAATGACAGCTGCAGCCTCTAGTTTTGCCAATTAACGTTGTCACTTCCATAAAGTTGCCAAACCAAGAGTCACAATTCTTGCTTTTCCTTCTTGTGCCCACACAAACGTTTCCCTGAAAACTCATTTTGGTTTTGGTATCGAAAATGAAAGTGGATGGAACTCCTGCCGGCTTTGAGGGCATCATTGTTGATGTCTTTGAGTGCCTGGTTGGACTCAATCACACAGTCATAGAACCACAGAATTAGGTGAGTTGGTAGGGACCCAAAACTCCCAACGTTCACACCCTGTGACTGAGGGCAGTGTCCAAATGCTTCTGGAATGCTGGCAGAGCGGGTGCTGTGACTGCTTCCCTGGGGAGCTGTTCCAGTGCTCCACCACCCGCTGGGGGAAGAACCTCTTCCTGATAGCCCATCTAACCCTCCCCTGGCACATCTTCCTGCCATTCCCTCGGGTCCTGTCATAGGTCACCAGAGAGCAGAGCTCAGCCCCTGGTTCCCCCCTCACACCCCTTGGGAGAAGGCAGGGAAGAGCTCTGAGACCCCCTCTCAGTCTCCTCTTCTTCAGGCTGAACAGACCAAGGGACTTCAGCCTCTCCTCGTACAACTTCCCCTCCACAGCCTTCCCCAGCTTTGTGGCCTCCTCTGGACACTCTCCGGTCGTTTGATGCCCTTTTTATCTTGTCATGGAGTGGCAGCAGAAGCAGGGAAGGGATCCCCGTTCCTCAACGCCCACAGCCCCATTCTGGGGCCAGAAAACCTATTTTATTGTACAGAACCCCCATGCCAAGGTCCCTGCTTTCGGTCCCCGCTTCCCTCAGCACCCACAGGCCTGGTACGGAGCCAGGAAAGGACCCTTCCCGGGTCCTTGGCTTTGATCTCCCCTTTCCTCAGTGTCCAGGCTAGTTTTTACCGGTGCACATCATGGAGCAGATAATCCTGGGTGAAATCATGCGGCACCTGCAGAACGGTCAGGAGATCAGGCCCAGCCAGCATGGGTTTAGGAGGGGCAGGTCCTGCCTGACCAACCTGATCTCCTTTTATGACCATGTGACTCGCCTGGTGGATGAGAGGAAGGCTGTGGATGTGGTGTACCTGGACTTTAGCAAGGCCTTTGACACTGTCCCCCACAGTAGACTCCTAGGGAAGCTGTCAGCCCGTGGCTTAGATGGGAGCACTCTGTGCTGGATTAGGAATTGGCTGGATGGCCGAGCCCAGAGAGTGGTGGTGAACGGTGTCTCATCCAGTTGGCGGCCGGTCACCAGTGGTGTCCCCCAGGGATCGGTGTTGGGTCCGGTCCTGTTTAATATCTTTATAGATGATCTGGATGAGGGGATTGAGTCCATCATCAGCAAGTTTGCTGATGATACCAAACTGGGAAGAAGGGTTGATCTGTTAGAGGGTAGGATGGCCCTGCAGAGGGACCTGGACAGATTGGAGAGATGGGCCGATTCCAATGGGATGATGTTTAATAAGTCCAAATGTCGGGTACTTCATTTTGGACACAACAATCCCATGCAGAGCTACAGACTGGGGACAGAGTGGCTGGAGAGTAGTGAGGCAGAAAAGGACCTGGGAGTGCTGGTTGACAGGAAGCTCAACATGAGCCAGCAGTGTGCCCAGGTGGCCAAGAAGGCCAATGGCATTCTGGCCTGCATCAGGAATAGTGTGGTGAGCAGAACCAGAGAAGTTATCGTCCCCCTGTACTCGGCACTGGTCAGACCTCATCTGGAATACTGTGTACAGTTCTGGGCCCCCCAGTTTGGGAAAGATGTCAGGATACTGGAATGTGTTCAGAGGAGGGCAACGAAGATGGTAAAGGGGCTGGAGCATAAGCCCTATGAGGAGCGACTGAGCGAGTTGGGGCTGTTTAGTCTAAAGAAGAGGAGGCTCAGGGGAGACCTCATTGCTCTCTACAGCTACCTGAAAGGAGGTTGTAGTCGGTCAGGGGTTGGTCTCTTCTCTCAGGTGACCAGTGACAGAACTAGAGGGCATGGACTCAAGCTACGTCAGGGAAAGTTTAGGCTTGATGTGAGGAAGAAGTTCTTTACTGAAAGGGTGATTGGCCATTGGAATGTGCTGCCCAGGGAGGGGGTGGAGTCGCCGACCCTGGAGGTGTTTAAGGGGAGATTGGATGTGGCACTGAGTGCCATGGTTTAGATGATGGTTGGTGTTAGTGTTGGGTTATAGGTTGGACTTGATGATCTCAGAGGTCCTTTCCAACCTTGTCATACTGTGATACTGTGATACTGTGATACACCGACTGGTACCGGTGATGACTTCTTCCTACTGGTGCGCACCAGTTTGGGGCCAGAACCCCTTGTTCCTCAGCACCCAGACTGGTTTTCACTGGCACACACCGGCTGGTGCTGCTGCTGTCCAGTCCTCACTGGGGCACACTGGTTTGTGATGGCGCAGGCTGACCCTAAAGCGGTGCACACTGGTCACCCAGCCCTTACTGCCAGGGCACACAGCCTCACGTTTGGGGCCATCCGGGGGGGGGGCCACAACCCCCGGCGCCAGAGCGCCCGCTCCTGCCCCTGCCTCTGCCCGCCCCGCACCTCCCCCTGAGCCCCGCCCTCGGCAGGGGAGCTGTTACCGGTCACAGCGCGAGGGCGGGCGAGAGGCGGCTGGGAGGGGGCAAGGACAGCCAATCGTATTGGAGGGTCGGGGGGCCCGGCACTGATTGACGTGAATCAGAGCCAATCAGAAAAGAGTCCCTCAGAGACGGGCGGGCACTTTCGGGCAGGCCCCCTCAGGCAGCCAACCACAGCCCGCGCCCCCTCAGCACAGGGCGGGCTCAAAGCGGGACAGAGTGACAGCCCCGTGGCCAATCAGACCACCGCACAGCCCGCCCGCTCTCTCCCCCCAGCCCCCGCTGGCCAATCAGAAGTAGCGTTCCCCGGGCGGGAGCTGCTCCCGCTGCTCAGCCCGGGCTGAGGCGGCTCCCCTGCCCGCGCCGCGCCCCCCTCCCGCTTGCACGGGGGGGCTCTGCTGGCACAGAAAGGGCAATAGTTTGAGCTAAGCTAAAGCACAGTTCACTTCCAGCTCTGTAACTGTATTTTTTGAAAGTCACTCAGAATGTCCCTCTCAGAGCAGGCTTTGGAGCACGTTTTTTCTCAAACAGTGATTTTTCCAGACGCTGTTCAGAGAGCAATGATAATGCCTTGTGTTATGACAAGAGGAAATGCCCTCAAGTCGTTTATCTCGGTGAAGGCGGTGGCAGCAATCGCTCTGTGCCTGCCAATGGTGGTGACCGCCAGGCTCGCTGCTGGCTCGGACAGCCCTGCCCGCTGGAAATCCCCGTTTGAGAGTCCCTTCCAACCCAAGACATTCCATGATTGGAGGAGTTTTGGCTTCTCCTGTGTCGGATCGGAGTTGGACTCCATGATCCTTGTGGACCCCTTCCAAGAGGCTGCCCAGGCCACTGGTGGAGTCTCCATCCATTGGAGGGGTTCAAACACTGTGTAGAGGCGATGCTTCGGGACAGCGTTTAGTAGGCACGGTGGGGTTGGGCTGATGGTTGGGCCGGATGAGCTGAGAGGTCTTCTCCAAGCTTAACGATTCTGGGAGGGTCTGGTGGCACTGAGTGCACAAATTGGGACTGAGGGACCCCAGACTGGGACTGGAAGGGGCTAAACTAGGATCTGGGACCAGTTCACACTGGGATTGGGGACAACAAACTGGAGAAGGCAGGCCCCCAGACCCCCTGGCTGCCCCCTACAACCCCCTGCAGTGCTGGGAGAGGAACTGAGGTGCGGAGGGGACCCCGAAACTGGGGCTGAGGAGCTTCTGCAAACCTCCCTGAGCAAAAGGAGTAGGGGACTTCCAGGCTCCCGGCCACCCCAAGGGCAACTGAAACCCGGGGGTGGCCAGTTTGCCCACTGCCAGCCCAGTGTGCCCAGTGCCAGCCCAGTATTCTCAGTGCCAGATCACTATGTCTCATGCCAGCCCAGTGTGCCCAGAGCAAGCCCAGTATACTCAGTGCCAGACCAGTATGTCCCACGCCAACCCAAGCGTGCTCAGTGCCAGACCAGTATGTCCACTGCCAGACCAGTATGCTGTGCCAGACCAGTATGTCCCATGCCAGCCGAGTATGCTCAGTGCCAGCCCAGTATGCCCAGTGCCAGCCCAGTGCACCCAGTGCCAGCCCAGTGTGCCCAGCGCCAGGATATTTACACCCCAGAATCAGGTCCCTTCCAACCCAAGACATTCCATGACTGGATGAGTTTTGGCTTCTCCCATGTCAGGTCAGAGTTGGACTCTGTGGTCTTTGTGGATTCCTTCCAACCCAAGACACCCCGTGATCAATGATTTATTGTCCTGCTGCGCTGGGCAGGTTCACAGCTGCTGTACTGCTGCACTGGGACCTTCTCTCCTCTTCCCCTCTTTCTCCTGATGCTCCAACCCACGTCTTTCACGCCCTTCCAGGGCCACCTTGCCACGCTGCCTGGTTGTCAAGTGACAACAGGACCAGTTGTGACCTCACCGTGAGATGTGAGCTGTGAGACACCAGCCCCACCAAACCTCAGTGTCTACCAGGACATCCCCGAGAGAGGCAGCAGCTCGAGGAGCTCCCGAGCCGCGCTCACCTCTCACCCCAACGTGCCGAGGCATTGGCCGAAGCTTTGCCCTTTCTCACTCCCTACGCTTTGAGGCCCATCCTGAAAGATGGCACGGAGACCTCCGAGAAACCCCAGGATGGCCTGGGGAGAGGAGATGGCTCCCCCAAAGAGGGCATCTTCACAGCAGCCTGACGAGGACACACTGGTCATGCCCCTGAAGACTGGTGAGTGAGGGGCTCGGGTGGGCTGGGCAGAGCTCGACGCCAGGGTCAGGGAGGGCATTTGGTCCCTCTGTCCCTCACCTGGAGCCCCAAATCCACCACGGGAGTCCTCGGCACCGGGAGGACATGGACCTGTTAGAATGAGCCCAGAGGAGGCCACAGAGATGATCCAAGGGCTGGAGCCCCTCTGCTGTGAGGACAGGCTGAGAGAGTTGGGGTTGTTCAGCCTGGAAAAGAGAAGGCTCTGGGGAGACCTTAGAGCAGCCTCGCAGTGCTGAAAGGGGCTCCAGGAAAGCTGGCGAGGGGCTCTTGATCAGGGAGAGCAGGGATAGGGCGAGGGGGGACGGTTTTGAACTGAAAGAGGGGAGATTGAGATGAGATCTCAGGGAGAAACGTTTTGCTGTGAGGGTGGGGAGGCCCTGGCCCAGGTTGCCCGGAGAAGTGGTGGCTGCCCCATCCCTGGAGGATGTTCAAGGCAGGGTTGGATGGGACTGTATCATCTTTGAGGTCCCCTCCAACCCAGATCGTTGTGTGGAGCGTTGCCCGGGGTTGCTGTGACCCAAGTGCAGGACCCTGCACTTGTGTTTCTTGAACTTCATACCATTGGTCAGAGCCCACAGATCCGTGCCCAGCTTCCTCTGCAGAGCCTTCTTGTTCTCCAGGCCGTGGATCCAGCGTGGCCGGGTCCCTCTGCGGGGCCTCCCAACCCTGTAGCACCCCAACACTCCCACCCAACTTGGTGTCACCGGCAAATTGACTGAAGGAGCTCCCGATCCCTTCGTCAAGATCACTGATGAAGGTCTTGGCCCCAACACAGTCCTGAGGACACCTCTTGTGACCACCCTCCAACGGGATCTCACCCCATTCCCCTCCACTCTTGGGGCCTGGCCACGCAGCAGAGTCTCTTGTCTCCTTCCACTGCACCCTCTCACAGCCCTCCCCGCTCTCCTCCTTTCTTAGACGTCACCTGGTTGCCTGTGTACAAAGTGGAGAAGGAAGCCGTGGACTTCATCTGGTTCTTTATGAACGACCCAGAGGAGGTAACCCTGCCCTGCCTGGGCACAGCTGCTTCTCCCAGGTCTCCATCTCCACTGCTCCGGTCCTGCTGGCCGTGTGTGTCCCCCTCTCACACTCCCTGTTTGGTCTCTGTGCCAGGAGGACAGGGAGAAGTTCTTCAACAGCATCAGCACCCTGTGCCAAGCGGCGAGGAAGCACGGCTTGTCCCAAGGCCTGAACATCTTCTACTGTGGATGCAAAGTCGTGGAGAAGGTCCAGGTAAGGGGACAACGAGGAGGAAGAGGGCAAGGCTTGGGTAGGGTGAGGAGAAATGACCTAGAGTGGCACCAGGCGAGGTTGAGATTGGAGATTGGGAACAACTTGGTTATGAAAAGAGCGGAGAAGCATTGGAAGGGGCTGCTCAGACCACCGGTGGAGTCTCCATCCATCGGAGGGGATCGAACACCGTGTAGATGCGATGCTTCGTGACAGGGCTTAGTAGGCACGGTGGGGTTGGGCTGATGGTTGGGCTGGATGAGCTGAGAGGTGTTCTCCAAGCTTAACGATTCTGGGAGGGTCTGGTGACACTGGGTGGTGGGGGTCTGGTGGCCCTGGGTGCTGCTGGCTGCCAGGTCCCACACGGATTGTGCTCTGCAGGAGCTGCTGGAAGAGGAAATCAGTTACCTGGGACGGCACGTGCCATACTGGAGGAAGGCCATGAGAGCCATCAGCGAATTATGGTACCTGCCCAGCCCTCCTGGGGACCCCTGAGGTCCATGTCCTCACGCACGAGGCCTCCAAGCACTGCTCCTGGCACCAGTGCCCACTGGCCCCTCTCTCTCTTTGCAGCTCAGTGGAGACGGTGCTGGAAGGCAAAGAGAAGAGCTTGATTGAAGCCTGCATAACGGGGCTCCTGACGTGTTCTCCGCAAAAGAAGGTTCTCCAGCCACCACTGGGATTTGGGATCCATCTCCTGGGGGTGACGGGGACAGCAGGAATCACCGCCACAACTCTTTGTCCTCCTTGCAGACCCTGGAAGCCCTGGACAATATGATGGAGAAGGTGGTGCAAATCGTTCCTGTCTCCAGAGTCTGTGAGGTCCTCCAGAACATCTTAGAGGTCTGCACGTGCCACGAGTTGGGTTCCGCGGGGCTGCTCCTCACCCTGGGGGGAGGGGGTGTCCACTCTGGAATGGATGGTCCGCGGGCTGCAGGGAGGGTGCCCAGCTCCTTTGGGAACCGGGAGCTGCCCACCAGGCTGCTGTGGAGCACAGAGGGTGGCATCTGCCTTCCTGCCTGGCCACAAGGTTGGCCCGCGGGTTCCGTCCCAGGCTCCTAAGCCTGCGAGCTCTCCTGGGGCAGGAACCCCACTGCAGGCTTTGCTGCAGAGCAGAGGAAGCCTTCCTGGAGCCCAGCCCAGGAGCTCAGCAGCGCTGCTTCTGCTGGAGCAGGACTCTGCTCCCAGGCCTCACCACCACCACCTTCTCTCTTCCCAGACCCTCCTGAGCTTCGTCAGGTCTGAGATAGCACTCGTTCGAGAGAGTGCCCTGGCCAGGATTGGGAAGCTGAGCCGCTTCCTGGACAACCACCCAGCGCTGCAGGTCAGGAGCCGGGCACCCTCCAGCCTGCCCTTGTCTTCTCCCTCCACCATAGCCGCCAGCGCCCAGCAAAGCCCTGATCTCCAGGGATCCAGCCCTGGGCACACCCTTGGCCTCAGGGCTTTGACACCAGCTGCCTGTCCTCAACCTTTCTGCTCTTTTGCCTCCTTCACCCAGATGTGGGACAAACGGCCACCGCAGAAGGACAGCCCTGCCTTCTTTGAAGACCTCCAGATCCCAGCCCTTGGAGAACTTCTGGGACATCTCTGCCTTTTCTCATATTCCACCGAAGCAGAAAAGTCTCCAATTGTGGACGCTCTGCGCTCCCTCTACCGCATCCTGTGCAGACAGAAAAGTAAGAGAAGTTGTGGTGGGCTCTGTCCCTCCACACACACAGATATCTCCTGCTAGGCCTGCTTCTTAAGCATCCTTAGACCTTAAGGATGGAGAGGATGGGGTTGAGTGTTTTGGGGTAAGAAGCAAGGGGGGGGCAGCAAGGCAGATCTCACGGTGGGGGTCTTTTAGAAACCACCCAACCAGGATGGAGAGACAGCAAATTATTTTATAAGCAACTGGGAGGAACCTCACAACCACCAGCCCTTGTTCTCGTGGGGGCCATTGGTCTACCAGCTGTCTGCTGGAAATACAACGCAGCCGAGAGGAACCAGCCTTGGAGGTCGCGGGAGCGTCTGGAAGTGTCCTGCTGTGTCTGCCTTACCAGCAGATCACGGGGTGCTTTGGGAACCTTGCTGGCAAAGCTGCTGTGTCCTATTGACCCTTCTGCGTTTGCCCCACTCTTCAGGCCGGTCAAAGCCCAAGGATGATGGAGCGGAGCTCCTGGAGGAACTCGCAGACATCTTCTCAGAGGACCTTTTCACCACCAGCAACGTTCTCATGGTAAGGAGCTGGGGACTCCAGCGTCCCAGCAGCAGCAGCTCCAGCACCCCTGGCCACCAGCAAGCCCTCTTGAGGGCCAGCACCCTGTGCCCGGGGGCACATCCTTCCTCCACCCCTGGAGGCCCCGTCTTCTCGTCCTCACCAGGGCTGCCCAGCGACGCAGCTGGACGACGGCTCTCAGTGTGACATCTCTGCCCTCCTTCCCTTCCTCCCCTAGAGTTTTGCAAAGTTCCTGAGACCGGCTGAGAAGACACACATTGTCTGCATGGCCATCGAGGCAATGAAGGGGTCCGGTGTCTTGGACAAGGAGGCAGCCAGAAGCGTGCTGGAAGTGGCCATGAGCGCCCCAGACTGCTGGCTGGTGGATGTAAGTGGCCTGGGGCTGGGTAGTCCTGCCCTTGAGCCCTGCCAGGCCTGGCTCCTCCATCCCTCCCTCCCAAAGCCAGGTGTTTTGGGCACCTGAAGCCACCTGAAGGCAGCAGAGAGGGATGGAAAGGGCACCTGAGGAGATGGGGAGCATCACTTTCACCTGTGTCCCTTCCAGGTACCAAAAATCATGAGCTGCATCCACGGGAACCTCCAGAACATCCAACTGGAGGCAGCACGGCAGAGCGTGGAGTCTCTCTTGTGCTTCCTGACCAGGAATCACCTCACGGAAGTGGTCACAACCCTCATGAAGATCGCTCCACTAACAGACAGGTGCTGGCCCTGACAGCCTGGGGGGTTGTTCCCTGCAGGGAGAGGGACACAGAGACTCCCTGGCAGCAGAGCCCTCCTTCCCACTACGCTTTCCAGGCCCCCTGCAGCAGCCAAAGGTGGCCAAGCCAGCCCAGAGCCTTGAGGGCCATGAAGCTGGTGAAGGGTTTGGAGGGGAAGCCGTGTGAGGAGTGGCTGAAGTCACTTGGTTGGTTCAGCTGGGAGGAGACTGAGGGGAGACCTCGTGTTCCTCACATGGGGAGGAGGAGGAGCAGGCGCTGAGCTCTTCTCTCTGAACCCGAGGGAATGGCCAGGGAAGATGACAGGGGAGGGTTAGGTTGGACAGTAGGAGAAGGCTCTCCACGCAGAGGGTGGTGGAGCACTAGAACAGCTCCCCAGGGAAGCAGTCACGGCCCCAAGGCTGACAATATTCCAGAAGCATTTGGCCAAGGCCCTCAGACACACGGGGTGAATGCTGGGCTTGTCCTGTGCAGGGACAGCAGTTGGACCCCATGATCCTTGTGGGTCCCTTCGAACTCAGGACCTTCCCTGATCCACCACGCTCCTCCCAGCCCCACAGCGAACACCCCCTGGCTCCTCTCCTTCTGCCCAGGCCATCGCAGCCGAGGAGCAAGGTCCCCGTCCTGCAGGGCTGCCCCAGGCCAGGCTGCGGTGGCCGGGGCCGCCCTGCTGACGGAGCGCTCTGCCTTGCAGCTCTGCCCTGCCCGTGTGGCAGATCATGTTCTCCGTGCCCCAGATGCTGGACAGCATTCTGACAGAGATCCTCAGCTGTCACCAAGAGGAAAAGAGGATCCTGTGCAGCTTCCCGGAGGACATCGGCATCCTTCAATTGCTCGTGAGTCACCAGAAGCAGCCCTGGTGCCCTTGGCCTCAGCTTCTGGTGGAACCGGGAGCCGCACGGACCAGGCCACTCACCGCTGCTTTTCTTCCAGGTGCTGGCCTGCAAGGAACTTCAAAATGAGGACTTTGCTGCCCTCCACAAGTTCTGGAGTTTCCTGAGGCCCGCGAACCAGGCGATGCGGCCACTGGTGCTCCAAGGGCTCGTGCTGCTCTCCGAGAGAGCCGAGGCGGTGAGCAGGGCGTAGTCACTGGGAGCCACGTTGGTGGCTGGGGCAGTGGGGAGGATGGGCTTCATGTGGTGGGTGATGGCTCCAAATGCCATCCCGACCGTGGTGGCACCTGGTGGTTGCCTGGGGAGCTTTCCAGGCGCGGAGCTTTCCACAACGAGGGCACTTGTCTTCTTCACGCAGGCAAAAAGAATGCAGGTCCTCCTGCCGGAAATGATGCAGGACCTGGAGGGTGGCAACTGCGACGTGATGATGAAGGCCCTGATGACCATCCGGAACGTGATGGCTCATCTGGAGAAGGAGGAGGCCAGCTCCGTCGCAGTGAAGCTGACAGAGAAGCTCCTGCCCCTCTTTGACCACGTAAGGCTGATGGGAGAGCCCGAGCCCTGCGGATGGCCACTGGGCAACGACAACCGCCCTGCCCACACAACTCGGAGCAGGGTCTTCTCCTTTCTCTCCTGGTCTGCTGGGTTCTGCAGCCCAGCCCAGCTTCTCCCTGAGGGCTGCTCTGAGAGGGCAACCAGATCTTCTCCCCGTGGCTGCCCCATGCCTGGAGGTCTTCAAGGCTTTCAGCCCCCTGACACAGTGGGAGGTCTCCCTGCCCTGGATGCGATTTGCGGTCCCTTCCAACACGTTCTCTGCTGGGTGACTGGGAGAGCACGTTGAGTGGCCTTTCCCAAGCCCAGGGCCATTCAGCTGCACCTCCAGAGCAGTCCCACACCTCCAGCGCTCCAAATCCCACCCTGGAGCACCTCCCCTCCCATCGGCCACGGTCACGCTCCTGCTCACTGTGGGCAGAGAGCGGTTGGTGCTCAAGTCCTGCTGTCCTCCTCCCTGCCAGGAGCTGAGCCAGCTGAGAGGACTCGCCATCAGCGTCTTTGGAGAGCTCAGGAAGTTGGTGGTGCGCAAACACCGCAGACAGGTGAAGAAGGAAATGCGAACGGCCCTGCTCCCGCTCTTCCTTCACATGAGCGACGAAACACCAAGCGTGGCCAAGGTACGGATTTCAAAGCCAAGATGTGACGCAGGGAAGGGACTCCCAGACATTTGGGCCAGGGCACGTCCCACCTTCCCAAGGCCACAGGAAGAAAGCCAAGAGGAGGGCGACACCCGGTCGTGGTGCCACCTCCCAGCTTCTGCTTCTCCACAGGCATCTGAGGAGGCTCTTCTTGCGGCAGCCAAGTTCCTCAAGTGGAAGACGCTTAAAGAGCTCATCCAGGCGCAGAAGCCATGGAAGATCGGAGAGTGCTTGGTGAGGACAAAGCCCAAAGCCCAGGGCCAGGGCTGGCCGAGGGCTGCCCATGGCGTCCGGGCTCTGGGACTCTGCAGATGGACGTCAGCTGGTAGAGCTCCACGCTCCCTGTCCTCAATAACAGAGCCCCCAAGAGCTCTTCTGCACACCAGGGGGAAGGGGGGGTCCCAGCAACAGGGGGTACTGGGAGGAGGGACTGGTGTGGACACCAGGGGAGGGACTGCACATGCCCACACCCTTCTGCCCTCTCCAGCTGGCGAAGGACAAGCCCAAGGCTGAAGAATACTTAGAGCAGAGCCTGCCCTACCTGAACGACACGCAGGACAACCTGAAACTTGCGGCCGTCAGGTTCCTTGGTGAGCGATCACCCCCGTGTCCCTCTTTTGGGCCACCCTGGCCCCAGTTCCCACCACGGCACTGGGGAGCAGGGAGATCTGACGGAACTCTGTCCCCAGGGCTGGTTGGGCGAACCCTGAAGAACCGAAGCCCGGAGAAGCTGGAGGCGATCCATCGCGGTGAGGAGGGACAAGGGTTGGGTTGGCCAGGGCTGGTGGGGCAGGGGATGGGGAGCGGGCAGGCTGCTGCCATGCCTGGTCCTGCTACGGAGAAGCCTGTCCGGGGCATTTTGGGGCCTTCCTGTGCAGGGGAACAGGTGGCTGGGGTTGGTGGGGTCTGGAGGGGATGCTTGGGGGTCTCTGTAGACGTGGGGGCTTCATCTCAGCTCTGGTTGGTTCCATCACAGCCCTTCAGCCTTTAAGGGAAGATGTCAAAGAGCAAATCGCTTCGCTGGCAATACAGACCACCTTCACCCTGGCTCCTCCAAGGGTCGCAGCAAGAAGATGAAGCTCTCTGGGAAGGCTGTTCTCCTGGGGGACAATGACAGCTGCAGCCTCTAGTTTTGCCAATTAACGTTGTCACTTCCATAAAGTTGCCAAACCAAGAGTCACAATTCTTGCTTTTCCTTCTTGTGCCCACACAAACGTTTCCCTGAAAACTCATTTTGGTTTTGGTATCGAAAATGAAAGTGGATGGAACTCCTGCCGGCTTTGAGGGCATCATTGTTGATGTCTTTGAGTGCCTGGTTGGACTCAATCACACAGTCATAGAACCACAGAATTAGGTGAGTTGGTAGGGACCCAAAACTCCCAACGTTCACACCCTGTGACTGAGGGCAGTGTCCAAATGCTTCTGGAATGCTGGCAGAGCGGGTGCTGTGACTGCTTCCCTGGGGAGCTGTTCCAGTGCTCCACCACCCGCTGGGGGAAGAACCTCTTCCTGATAGCCCATCTAACCCTCCCCTGGCACATCTTCCTGCCATTCCCTCGGGTCCTGTCATAGGTCACCAGAGAGCAGAGCTCAGCCCCTGGTTCCCCCCTCACACCCCTTGGGAGAAGGCAGGGAAGAGCTCTGAGACCCCCTCTCAGTCTCCTCTTCTTCAGGCTGAACAGACCAAGGGACTTCAGCCTCTCCTCGTACAACTTCCCCTCCACAGCCTTCCCCAGCTTTGTGGCCTCCTCTGGACACTCTCCGGTCGTTTGATGCCCTTTTTATCTTGTCATGGAGTGGCAGCAGAAGCAGGGAAGGGATCCCCGTTCCTCAACGCCCACAGCCCCATTCTGGGGCCAGAAAACCTATTTTATTGTACAGAACCCCCATGCCAAGGTCCCTGCTTTCGGTCCCCGCTTCCCTCAGCACCCACAGGCCTGGTACGGAGCCAGGAAAGGACCCTTCCCGGGTCCTTGGCTTTGATCTCCCCTTTCCTCAGTGTCCAGGCTAGTTTTTACCGGTGCACACCGACTGGTACCGGTGATGACTTCTTCCTACTGGTGCGCACCAGTTTGGGGCCAGAACCCCTTGTTCCTCAGCACCCAGACTGGTTTTCACTGGCACACACCGGCTGGTGCTGCTGCTGTCCAGTCCTCACTGGGGCACACTGGTTTGT
Organism: Dromococcyx pavoninus; assembly: GCA_033558185.1. NCBI lineage: Eukaryota > Metazoa > Chordata > Aves > Cuculiformes > Neomorphidae > Dromococcyx > Dromococcyx pavoninus. The sequence continues at coordinate 17,992 of JAUMJL010000228.1, read as the reverse complement.
GATGGCGCAGACTGACCCTAAAGCGGTGCACACTGGTCACCCAGCCCTTACTGCCAGGGCACACAGCCTCACGTTTGGGGCCATCCGGGGGGGGCCACAACCCCCGGCGCCAGAGCGCCCGTTCCTGCCCCTGCCTCTGCCCGACCCGCACCTCCCCCTGAGCCCCGCCCTCGGCAGGGGAGCTGTTACCGGTCACAGCGCGAGGGCGGGCGAGAGGCGGCTGGGAGGGGGCAAGGACAGCCAATCGTATTGGAGGGTCGGGGGGGCCCGGCACTGATTGACGTGAATCAGAGCCAATCAGAAAAGAGTCCCTCAGAGACGGGCGGGCACTTTCGGGCAGGCCCCCTCAGGCAGCCAACCACAGCCCGCGCCCCCTCAGCACAGGGCGGGCTCAAAGCGGGACAGAGTGACAGCCCCGTGGCCAATCAGACCACCGCACAGCCCGCCCGCTCTCTCCCCCCAGCCCCCGCTGGCCAATCAGAAGTAGCGTTCCCCGGGCGGGAGCTGCTCCCGCTGCTCAGCCCGGGCTGAGGCGGCTCCCCTGCCCGCGCCGCGCCCCCCTCCCGCTTGCACGGGGGGGCTCTGCTGGCACAGAAAGGGCAATAGTTTGAGCTAAGCTAAAGCACAGTTCACTTCCAGCTCTGTAACTGTATTTTTTGAAAGTCACTCAGAATGTCCCTCTCAGAGCAGGCTTTGGAGCACGTTTTTTCTCAAACAGTGATTTTTCCAGACGCTGTTCAGAGAGCAATGATAACGCCTTGTGTTATGACAAGAGGAAATGCCCTCAAGTCGTTTATCTCGGTGAAGGCGGTGGCAGCAATCGCTCTGTGCCTGCCAATGGTGGTGACCGCCAGGCTCGCTGCTGGCTCGGACAGCCCTGCCCGCTGGAAATCCCCGTTTGAGAGTCCCTTCCAACCCAAGACATTCCATGATTGGAGGAGTTTTGGCTTCTCCTGTGTCGGATCGGAGTTGGACTCCATGATCCTTGTGGACCCCTTCCAAGAGGCTGCCCAGGCCACTGGTGGAGTCTCCATCCATTGGAGGGGTTCAAACACTGTGTAGAGGCGATGCTTCGGGACAGGGCTTAGTAGGCACGGTGGGGTTGGGCTGATGGTTGGGCTGGATGAGCTGAGAGGTCTTCTCCAAGCTTAACGATTCTGGGAGGGTCTGGTGGCACTGAGTGCACAAATTGGGACTGAGGGACCCCAGACTGGGACTGGAAGGGGCTAAACTAGGATCTGGGACCAGTTCACACTGGGATTGGGGACAACAAACTGGAGAAGGCAGGCCCCCAGACCCCCTGGCTGCCCCCTACAACCCCCTGCAGTGCTGGGAGAGGAACTGAGGTGCGAGGGGGACCCCGAAACTGGGGCTGAGGAGCTTCTGCAAACCTCCCTGAGCAAAAGGAGTAGGGGACTTCCAGGCTCCCGGCCACCCCAAGGGCAACTGAAACCCGGGGGTGGCCAGTTTGCCCACTGCCAGCCCAGTGTGCCCAGTGCCAGCCCAGTATTCTCAGTGCCAGATCACTATGTCTCATGCCAGCCCAGTGTGCCCAGAGCAAGCCCAGTATACTCAGTGCCAGACCAGTATGTCCCACGCCAACCCGAGCGTGCTCAGTGCCAGACCAGTATGTCCACTGCCAGACCAGTATGCTGTGCCAGACCAGTATGTCCCATGCCAGCCGAGTATGCTCAGTGCCAGCCCAGTATGCCCAGTGCCAGCCCAGTGCACCCAGTGCCAGCCCAGTGTGCCCAGCGCCAGGATATTTACACCCCAGAATCAGGTCCCTTCCAACCCAAGACATTCCATGACTGGATGAGTTTTGGCTTCTCCCATGTCAGGTCAGAGTTGGACTCTGTGGTCTTTGTGGATTCCTTCCAACCCAAGACACCCCGTGATCAATGATTTATTGTCCTGCTGCGTTGGGCAGGTACACAGCTGCTGTACTGCTGCACTGGGACCTTCTCTCCTCTTCCCCTCTTTCTCCTGATGCTCCAACTCACATCTTTCACGCCCTTCCAGGGCCACCTTGCCACGCTGCCTGGTTGTCAAGTGACAACAGGACCAGTTGTGACCTCACCATGACATGTGAGCTGTGAGACACCAGCCCCACCAAACCTCAGTGTCTACCAGGACATCCCCGAGAGAGGCAGCAGCTCGAGGAGCTCCCGAGCCGCGCTCACCTCTCACCCCAACGTGCCGAGGCATTGGCCGAAGCTTTGCCCTTTCTCACTCCCTACGCTTTGAGGCCCATCCTGAAAGATGGCACGGAGACCTCCGAGAAACCCCAGGATGGCCTGGGGAGAGGAGATGGCTCCCCCAAAGAGGGCATCTTCACAGCAGCCTGACGAGGACACACTGGTCATGCCCCTGAAGACTGGTGAGTGAGGGGCTCGGGTGGGCTGGGCAGAGCTCGACGCCAGGGTCAGGGAGGGCATTTGGTCCCTCTGTCCCTCACCTGGAGCCCCAAATCCACCACGGGAGTCCTCGGCGCCGGGAGGACATGGACCTGTTAGAATGAGCCCAGAGGAGGCCACAGAGATGATCCAAGGGCTGGAGCCCCTCTGCTGTGAGGACAGGCTGAGAGAGTTGGGGTTGTTCAGCCTGGAAAAGAGAAGGCTCTGGGGAGACCTTAGAGCAGCCTCGCAGTGCTGAAAGGGGCTCCAGGAAAGCTGGCGAGGGGCTCTTGATCAGGGAGAGCAGGGATAGGGCGAGGGGGGACGGTTTTGAACTGAAAGAGGGGAGATTGAGATGAGATCTCAGGGAGAAACGTTTTGCTGTGAGGGTGGGGAGGCCCTGGCCCAGGTTGCCCGGAGAAGTGGTGGCTGCCCCATCCCTGGAGGATGTTCAAGGCAGGGTTGGATGGGACTGTATCATCTTTGAGGTCCCCTCCAACCCAGATCGTTGTGTGGAGCGTTGCCCGGGGTTGCTGTGACCCAAGTGCAGGACCCTGCACTTGTGTTTCTTGAACTTCATACCATTGGTCAGAGCCCACAGATCCGTGCCCAGCTTCCTCTGCAGAGCCTTCTTGTTCTCCAGGCCGTGGATCCAGCGTGGCCGGGTCCCTCTGCGGGGCCTCCCAACCCTGTAGCACCCCAACACTCCCACCCAACTTGGTGTCACCGGCAAATTGACTGAGGGAGCTCCCGATCCCTTTGTCAAGATCACTGATGAAGGTCTTGGCCCCAACACAGTCCTGAGGACACCTCTTGTGACCACCCTCCAACGGGATCTCACCCCATTCCCCTCCACTCTTGGGGCCTGGCCACGCAGCAGAGTCTCTTGTCTCCTTCCACTGCACCCTCTCACAGCCCTCCCCGCTCTCCTCCTTTCTTAGACGTCACCTGGTTGCCTGTGTACAAAGTGGAGAAGGAAGCCGTGGACTTCATCTGGTTCTTTATGAACGACCCAGAGGAGGTAACCCTGCCCTGCCTGGGCACAGCTGCTTCTCCCAGGTCTCCATCTCCACTGCTCCTGTCCTGCTGGCCGTGTGTGTCCCCCTCTCACACTCCCTGTTTGGTCTCTGTGCCAGGAGGACAGGGAGAAGTTCTTCAACAGCATCAGCACCCTGTGCCAAGCGGCGAGGAAGCACGGCTTGTCCCAAGGCCTGAACATCTTCTACTGTGGATGCAAAGTCGTGGAGAAGGTCCAGGTAAGGGGACAACGAGGAGGAAGAGGGCAAGGCTTGGGTAGGGTGAGGAGAAATGACCTAGAGTGGCACCAGGCGAGGTTGAGATTGGAGATTGGGAACAACTTGGTTATGAAAAGAGCGGAGAAGCATTGGAAGGGGCTGCTCAGACCACCGGTGGAGTCTCCATCCATCGGAGGGGATCGAACACCGTGTAGATGCGATGCTTCGTGACAGGGCTTAGTAAGCACGGTGGGGTTGGGCTGATGGTTGGGCTGGATGAGCTGAGAGGTGTTCTCCAAGCTTAACGATTCTGGGAGGGTCTGGTGGCACTGGGTGGTGGGGGTCTGGTGGCCCTGGGTGCTGCTGGCTGCCAGGTCCCACACGGATTGTGCTCTGCAGGAGCTGCTGGAAGAGGAAATCAGTTACCTGGGACGGCACGTGCCATACTGGAGGAAGGCCATGAGAGCCATCAGCGAATTATGGTACCTGCCCAGCCCTCCTGGGGACCCCTGAGGTCCATGTCCTCACGCACGAGGCCTCCAAGCACTGCTCCTGGCACCAGTGCCCACTGGCCCCTCTCTCTCTTTGCAGCTCAGTGGAGACGGTGCTGGAAGGCAAAGAGAAGAGCTTGATTGAAGCCTGCATAACGGGGCTCCTGACGTGTTCTCCGCAAAAGAAGGTTCTCCAGCCACCACTGGGATTTGGGATCCATCTCCTGGGGGTGACGGGGACAGCAGGAATCACCGCCACAACTCTTTGTCCTCCTTGCAGACCCTGGAAGCCCTGGACAATATGATGGAGAAGGTGGTGCAAATCGTTCCTGTCTCCAGAGTCTGTGAGGTCCTCCAGAACATCTTAGAGGTCTGCACGTGCCACGAGTTGGGTTCCGCGGGGCTGCTCCTCACCCTGGGGGGAGGGGGTGTCCACTCTGGAATGGATGGTCCGCGGGCTGCAGGGAGGGTGCCCAGCTCCTTTGGGAACCGGGAGCTGCCCACCAGGCTGCTGTGGAGCACAGAGGGTGGCATCTGCCTTCCCGCCTGGCCACAAGGTTGGCCCGCGGGTTCCGTCCCAGGCTCCTAAGCCTGCGAGCTCTCCTGGGGCAGGAACCCCACTGCAGGCTTTGCTGCAGAGCAGAGGAAGCCTTCCTGGAGCCCAGCCCAGGAGCTCAGCAGCGCTGCTTCTGCTGGAGCAGGACTCTGCTCCCAGGCCTCACCACCACCACCTTCTCTCTTCCCAGACCCTCCTGAGCTTCGTCAGGTCTGAGATAGCACTCGTTCGAGAGAGTGCCCTGGCCAGGATTGGGAAGCTGAGCCGCTTCCTGGACAACCACCCAGCGCTGCAGGTCAGGAGCCGGGCACCCTCCAGCCTGCCCTTGTCTTCTCCCTCCACCATAGCCGCCAGCGCCCAGCAAAGCCCTGATCTCCAGGGATCCAGCCCTGGGCACACCCTTGGCCTCAGGGCTTTGACACCAGCTGCCTGTCCTCAACCCTTCTGCTCTTTTGCCTCCTTCACCCAGATGTGGGACAAACGGCCACCGCAGAAGGACAGCCCTGCCTTCTTTGAAGACCTCCAGATCCCAGCCCTTGGAGAACTTCTGGGACATCTCTGCCTTTTCTCATATTCCACCGAAGCAGAAAAGTCTCCAATTGTGGACGCTCTGCGCTCCCTCTACCGCATCCTGTGCAGACAGAAAAGTAAGAGAAGTTGTGGTGGGCTCTGTCCCTCCACACACACAGATATCTCCTGCTAGGCCTGCTTCTTAAGCATCCTTAGACCTTAAGGATGGAGAGGATGGGGTTGAGTGTTTTGGGGTAAGAAGCAAGGGGGGGGCAGCAAGGCAGATCTCACGGTGGGGGTCTTTTAGAAACCACCCAACCAGGATGGAGAGACAGCAAATTATTTTATAAGCAACTGGGAGGAACCTCACAACCACCAGCCCTTGTTCTCGTGGGGGCCATTGGTCTACCAGCTGTCTGCTGGAAATACAACGCAGCCGAGAGGAACCAGCCTAGGAGGTCGCGGGAGCGTCTGGAAGTGTCCTGCTGTGTCTGCCTTACCAGCAGATCACGGGGTGCTTTGGGAACCTTGCTGGCAAAGCTGCTGTGTCCTATTGACCCTTCTGCGTTTGCCCCACTCTTCAGGCCGGTCAAAGCCCAAGGATGATGGAGCGGAGCTCCTGGAGGAACTCGCAGACATCTTCTCAGAGGACCTTTTCACCACCAGCAACGTTCTCATGGTAAGGAGCTGGGGACTCCAGCGTCCCAGCAGCAGGAGCTCCAGCACCCCTGGCCACCAGCAAGCCCTCTTGAGGGCCAGCACCCTGTGCCCGGGGGAACATCCTTCCTCCACCCCTGGAGGCCCCGTCTTCTCGTCCTCACCAGGGCTGCCCAGCGACGCAGCTGGACGACGGCTCTCAGTGTGACATCTCTGCCCTCCTTCCCTTCCTCCCCTAGAGTTTTGCAAGGTTCCTGAGACCGGCTGAGAAGACAGACATTGTCTGCATGGCCATCGAGGCAATGAAGGGGTCCGGTGTCTTGGACAAGGAGGCGGCCAGAAGCGTGCTGGAAGTGGCCATGAGCGCCCCAGACTGCTGGCTGGTGGATGTAAGTGGCCTGGGGCTGGGTAGTCCTGCCCTTGAGCCCTGCCAGGCCTGGCTCCTCCATCCCTCCCTCCCAAAGCCAGGTGTTTTGGGCACCTGAAGCCACCTGAAGGCAGCAGAGAGGGATGGAAAGGGCACCTGAGGAGATGGGGAGCATCACTTTCACCTGTGTCCCTTCCAGGTACCAAAAATCATGAGTTGCATCCACGGGAACCTCCAGAACATCCAACTGGAGGCAGCACGGCAGAGCGTGGAGTCTCTCTTGTGCTTCCTGACCAGGAATCACCTCACGGAAGTGGTCACAACCCTCATGAAGATCGCTCCACTAACAGACAGGTGCTGGCCCTGACAGCCTGGGGGGTTGTTCCCTGCAGGGAGAGGGACACAGAGACTCCCTGGCAGCAGAGCCCTCCTTCCCACTACGCTTTCCAGGCCCCCTGCAGCAGCCAAAGGTGGCCAAGCCAGCCCAGAGCCTTGAGGGCCATGAAGCTGGTGAAGGGTTTGGAGGGGAAGCCGTGTGAGGAGTGGCTGAAGTCACTTGGTTGGTTCAGCTGGGAGGAGACTGAGGGGAGACCTCGTGTTCCTCACATGGGGAGGAGGAGGAGCAGGCGCTGAGCTCTTCTCTCTGAACCCGAGGGAATGGCCAGGGAAGATGACAGGGGAGGGTTAGGTTGGACAGTAGGAGAAGGCTCTCCACGCAGAGGGTGGTGGAGCACTAGAACAGCTCCCCAGGGAAGCAGTCACGGCCCCAAGGCTGACAATATTCCAGAAGCATTTGGCCAAGGCCCTCAGACACACGGGGTGAATGCTGGGCTTGTCCTGTGCAGGGACAGCAGTTGGACCCCATGATCCTTGTGGGTCCCTTCGAACTCAGGACCTTCCCTGATCCACCACGCTCCTCCCAGCCCCACAGCGAACACCCCCTGGCTCGTCTCCTTCTGCCCAGGCCATCGCAGCCGAGGAGCAAGGTCCCCGTCCTGCAGGGCTGCCCCAGGCCAGGCTGCGGTGGCCGGGGCCGCCCTGCTGACGGAGCGCTCTGCCTTGCAGCTCTGCCCTGCCCGTGTGGCAGATCATGTTCTCCGTGCCCCAGATGCTGGACAGCATTCTGACAGAGATCCTCAGCTGTCACCAAGAGGAAAAGAGGATCCTGTGCAGCTTCCCGGAGGACATCGGCATCCTTCAATTGCTCGTGAGTCACCAGAAGCAGCCCTGGTGCCCTTGGCCTCAGCTTCTGGTGGAACCGGGAGCCGCACGGACCAGGCCACTCACCGCTGCTTTTCTTCCAGGTGCTGGCCTGCAAGGAACTTCAAAATGAGGACTTTGCTGCCCTCCACAAGTTCTGGAGTTTCCTGAGGCCCGCGAACCAGGCGATGCGGCCACTGGTGCTCCAAGGGCTCGTGCTGCTCTCCGAGAGAGCCGAGGCGGTGAGCAGGGCGTAGTCACTGGGAGCCACGTTGGTGGCTGGGGCAGTGGGGAGGATGGGCTTCATGTGGTGGGTGATGGCTCCAAATGCCATCCCGACCGTGGTGGCACCTGGTGGTTGCCTGGGGAGCTTTCCAGGCGCGGAGCTTTCCACAACGAGGGCACTTGTCTTCTTCACGCAGGCAAAAAGAATGCAGGTCCTCCTGCCGGAAATGATGCAGGACCTGGAGGGTGGCAACTGCGACGTGATGATGAAGGCCCTGATGACCATCCGGAACGTGATGGCTCATCTGGAGAAGGAGGAGGCCAGCTCCGTCGCAGTGAAGCTGACAGAGAAGCTCCTGCCCCTCTTTGACCACGTAAGGCTGATGGGAGAGCCCGAGCCCTGCGGATGGCCACTGGGCAACGACAACCGCCCTGCCCACACAACTCGGAGCAGGGTCTTCTCCTTTCTCTCCTGGTCTGCTGGGTTCTGCAGCCCAGCCCAGCTTCTCCCTGAGGGCTGCTCTGAGAGGGCAACCAGATCTTCTCCCCGTGGCTGCCCCATGCCTGGAGGTCTTCAAGGCTTTCAGCCCCCTGACCCAGTGGGAGGTCTCCCTGCCCTGGATGCGATTTGCGGTCCCTTCCAACACGTTCTCTGCTGGGTGACTGGGAGAGCACGTTGAGTGGCCTTTCCCAAGCCCAGGGCCATTCAGCTGCACCTCCAGAGCAGTCCCACACCTCCAGCGCTCCAAATCCCACCCTGGAGCACCTCCCCTCCCATCGGCCACGGTCACGCTCCTGCTCACTGTGGGCAGAGAGCGGTTGGTGCTCAAGTCCTGCTGTCCTCCTCCCTGCCAGGAGCTGAGCCAGCTGAGAGGACTCGCCATCAGCGTCTTTGGAGAGCTCAGGAAGTTGGTGGTGCGCAAACACCGCAGACAGGTGAAGAAGGAAATGCGAACGGCCCTGCTCCCGCTCTTCCTTCACATGAGCGACGAAACACCAAGCGTGGCCAAGGTACGGATTTCAAAGCCAAGATGTGACGCAGGGAAGGGACTCCCAGACATTTGGGCCAGGGCACGTCCCACCTTCCCAAGGCCACAGGAAGAAAGCCAAGAGGAGGGCGACACCCGGTCGTGGTGCCACCTCCCAGCTTCTGCTTCTCCACAGGCATCTGAGGAGGCTCTTCTTGCGGCAGCCAAGTTCCTCAAGTGGAAGACGCTTAAAGAGCTCATCCAGGCGCAGAAGCCATGGAAGATCGGAGAGTGCTTGGTGAGGACAAAGCCCAAAGCCCAGAGCCAGGGCTGGCCGAGGGCTGCCCATGGCGTCCGGGCTCTGGGACTCTGCAGATGGACGTCAGCTGGTAGAGCTCCATGCTCCCTGTCCTCAATAACAGAGCCCCCAAGAGCTCTTCTGCACACCAGGGGGAAGGGGGGGTCCCAGCAACAGGGGGTACTGGGAGGAGGGACTGGTGTGGACACCAGGGGAGGGACTGCACATGCCCACACCCTTCTGCCCTCTCCAGCTGGCGAAGGACAAGCCCAAGGCTGAAGAATACTTAGAGCAGAGCCTGCCCTACCTGAACGACACGCAGGACAACCTGAAACTTGCGGCCGTCAGGTTCCTTGGTGAGCGATCACCCCCGTGTCCCTCTTTTGGGCCACCCTGGCCCCAGTTCCCACCACGGCACTGGGGAGCAGGGAGATCTGACGGAACTCTGTCCCCAGGGCTGGTTGGGCGAACCCTGAAGAACCGAAGCCCGGAGAAGCTGGAGGCGATCCATCGCGGTGAGGAGGGACAAGGGTTGGGTTGGCCAGGGCTGGTGGGGCAGGGGATGGGGAGCGGGCAGGCTGCTGCCATGCCTGGTCCTGCTACGGAGAAGCCTGTCCGGGGCATTTTGGGGCCTTCCTGTGCAGGGGAAGAGGTGGCTGGGGTTGGTGGGGTCTGGAGGGGATGCTTGGGGGTCTCTGTAGACGTGGGGGCTTCATCTCAGCTCTGGTTGGTTCCATCACAGCCCTTCAGCCTTTAAGGGAAGATGTCAAAGAGCAAATCGCTTCGCTGGCAATACAGACCACCTTCACCCTGGCTCCTCCAAGGGTCGCAGCAAGAAGATGAAGCTCTCTGGGAAGGCTGTTCTCCTGGGGGACAATGACAGCTGCAGCCTCTAGTTTTGCCAATTAACGTTGTCACTTCCATAAAGTTGCCAAACCAAGAGTCACAATTCTTGCTTTTCCTTCTTGTGCCCACACAAACGTTTCCCTGAAAACTCATTTTGGTTTTGGTATCGAAAATGAAAGTGGATGGAACTCCTGCCGGCTTTGAGGGCATCATTGTTGATGTCTTTGAGTGCCTGGTTGGACTCAATCACACAGTCATAGAACCACAGAATTAGGTGAGTTGGTAGGGACCCAAAACTCCCAACGTTCACACCCTGTGACTGAGGGCAGTGTCCAAATGCTTCTGGAATGCTGGCAGAGCGGGTGCTGTGACTGCTTCCCTGGGGAGCTGTTCCAGTGCTCCACCACCCGCTGGGGGAAGAACCTCTTCCTGATAGCCCATCTAACCCTCCCCTGGCACATCTTCCTGCCATTCCCTCGGGTCCTGTCATAGGTCACCAGAGAGCAGAGCTCAGCCCCTGGTTCCCCCCTCACACCCCTTGGGAGAAGGCAGGGAAGAGCTCTGAGACCCCCTCTCAGTCTCCTCTTCTTCAGGCTGAACAGACCAAGGGACTTCAGCCTCTCCTCGTACAACTTCCCCTCCACAGCCTTCCCCAGCTTTGTGGCCTCCTCTGGACACTCTCCGGTCGTTTGATGCCCTTTTTATCTTGTCATGGAGTGGCAGCAGAAGCAGGGAAGGGATCCCCGTTCCTCAACGCCCACAGCCCCATTCTGGGGCCAGAAAACCTATTTTATTGTACAGAACCTGCCTCCAGGACACAGTTGGTGTCTTGGCTGCCAGGGCGCACTGTTGGCTCAAGTTCAGCTTGTGGTCAACCAGAACCTCCAGGTTCCTCTCTGTAGGGAGGCTCTCCAGCCTCTCACAGCCCATTCTGTCTATCTATCTGGGTTTGCTGTGCCCAGGTACAGATCCTGGCATATGCCCTTGTTTAATTTTATGCTGTTGGTGTTTGTCCAGCTCTGCAATCTGTCAAGATCCCTCTGCAGCGCCTCTTTGCCCCCAGGAGTGTAGACAGTTCCCCCCCAGTTTTTCTCTGCTTTTGGCATTTCTGGGTATCTATTTTAAAATGCTTGAAAGCAATAACAGAAGTCTTGGGTTTTGTTCAGAACAACAGAATTACTGGAGGCATCAGGCAGGCTGTCTATTTTAAGAGGAGAAAAATTAAGAAGAAGATCGAAGGCTGTTGCTTCACTGCGCCTTTCTCCCCTCTCCTGAAATCCTAATTCCTCAACATGTGTAATCCGGTGGTGCTGGTACATTTCCATCTCCTCCACTAGCCTGGGTCCTGGAAATGCGATTGAGGGGGTGGAGTGTCACACTGCTGGAGAGAGCTGGGCTCTGCTTGATTCCGGGCTGAGCGTGAGATATCTGATATTGGCTCCTTATGCAGAAGTTTGCTGTCAGACCTCTTTGCAGAGGAAATGTCTTCACTCTTCTTCGAGAGTCATCTTCTTTCCTGAAATGTACACAAATAATTAACTCGAGCAGTTCCCAGGCCAAGGCAATGCCATGTGAGCAGCGGGAGGGCCGTGCTGGTGTGGGAGCACAGGGCATTCCAAAGCCCAGTTACTGAGGAAACGAGCTTGGGCTGCGGAAGCTGTCACAGATCCCATCGCACGCCCAGCCCAGCCTCATCTCCGAGTGGGCTCCTGCAGAAGCAGAACCTCCTGCCCAGTAGCTGCTCCCAGCTCTACCCCCAACATCCATTAAAGGGGGATTGATGAATATCCACTGTCACCTTCATTCTTTGAGGATTTTTATATGGAGGAGTGAGTCCACAAGGTCAGTATCTTTGCATTAGACTATTCTGTACAATGCCAAGAGAGTTAAACAAGTTGTTCCATGAGCAGCAGAACCCAATAACCCTGTTTTCCTGCAGATTTTGATAGTTTTTTGCCTGGAAAAGAGAAAGCTCCAGGGAGACTTTAGAGCAGCCTCCCAGTAGCCAAAGGGACTCCAGGAAATCTGAGGAGGGGCTCTGGATCAGGGAGTGCAGGGATAGGACGAAGGGGAATGGTTTTGAGCTGAAAGAGGGGAGATTGAAATGAGATCTTGGGAAGAAATGTTTTGCTGTGAGGGTGGGGAGGCCCTGGCCCAGGTTGCCCAGAGCAGTGGTGACTGCCCCATCCCTGTTCAAGGCCAGGTTAGATGGGGTTTTGAGCCCCCTGATCAGTGGGAGGTGTCCCTGCCCACGGCAGGGGGTTGGAACTCAGTGATCTTTAAGGTCCCTTCCAGCCCAAGCCATTCCATGATTTGAAGATTCATCCTCCCTTCACTCAGCTCTAGGACCACAACCTGGTGAGATGCATGGGACGATAAGTCAGGGCTGGGTTCTGTCTCTAGGTGGGGCGATTACTGGAATCTTCTCCTCAGAACAAGGGCTTTTGCTGGAACTGGGAACCACCTGCCCTCTTCCAACTTGGCTGAGACAGCCAGTGAGCTAAAAAATTACTGCAGAGTGCTGACAGAAAGAGCATAAACTGCATTTCTTCAGGAAATCAAACTAGCGCTGTCCTTCGCTTCCCTCATCAGCCCCAGGGGAGCTGGTGCAGTAGCCTCTGGAAATAAAAACCTTGGAGCTTTCACTCTGCCCTGGCAGGGTCCTTGCTCTGTCAGAGAAATGGAAACAATTTGAAAAGCAACAAAGGCATTCCCTGCTGCAAATCTCAGCCTTTCCAGCCTGCACACTAAGATTCCTGTCCCCAGACTGGAACAAACGGGAGGATCAATCCATAGCAAAAAGACAAGCACCTGCTCTGCCCTATTTCCTCAGCCACAGGTTTAAGTTATTGACAAGATAATTTAATGGCACAAAGGTGTAAATATGAAAGGAAATATTCTACCTTCTGCTGTGCAGCACGTGGTTCTTCATCAAATTCTTCCACAACAGGTTGCTGAGCAAGGAACCCGCAGTTGCTGAGCAGGAACTGTCAGCTAATCAAATCTGTAATAGTAGCACATGGACACAAGGCCTTAGCCAATGATGTACCAGACGTGCACCCTGTTAAAAATATAAAAGGAGAACGATACAATAAACGTGGTCTCCATTTTTCCATCTACTTGGAGTCCATTTTGTTACTTCACGCAATCCCGCAATCCTTGAGCTGAGTGTGTCTCCACACCTTGACCAATGGACCAGATGAACTGAAGATGATAAGGAATTGCTATCTGTGTGACATCACTTCACCAGCTTCTCCATATGTGGTATCTAAGATGGAAAAAAGAGAGTACCCCAGTAGCTGGGCCCAGGAGGTGGAAAATATTTTACTGTAAATCATGTGATATTTCTTCTTTCGTGGCAAAAACCCACGTGTGAAATAACACAAAGCCACAAGTGTATGCAAAGCATCAGGTGAGCTTCAGATGTGCTTAAGCAGAGGGCCTTCAGCCACCAAGAGTGCAGTGTCACCTCACTCCCCAACACCTTCAACATGATACCGGCATCTGGCTTGTCCTGCCTTGCAGTAAAGAAGAAAAAATAGGTTGCCCATGGCCATTGCCTTTCTGAGCAACGGTAAACTCAGCTCTGCAGACCTTTGCTTCATCTGCTTTCTTCTACGGCCACAATATGGACTGCCCTGATCCATTCTTCTTTATTAAATGTTCCAAATGTGGTTTTTAATTTTTATAACACAAGAAAGGAAAAGTCACTCTCTGTATTTTTGTACTTCAGATGATGATGTTAAATTATCTATCACTTTACCTCCCTACGCACCTTGGTGCCACATATATTTTACAAACCACTGTCTTTTAACCCATTTCTCATACAATGACTTTTACAAATCACATGTAACTGCTGGAAAAACATCTTCTGAAGAAGATGTTCCTTCCACTGTCTAAATCAATTCAGAAAATCCAGATGAAAAGGGATGTGAGAGAATCTAGAAGATGCATAGTGGCCAATTATAGTAAAGATGAGCTCAAATCTTGTACGTGCAGAGCTTGTATGTAATTTTGTATGTGCAGGGCTTGAAAACAATGTGTTTAAAAAGTCCATGCCCCACCTATTTCTCCATCACTGGGAGAACCTGGGAGTCAGTCTACCATATGCATAGTTGTTACTGGGAAAATACACGTGGAGTGGACAAAACCAGACTGAGGAAAGCAGGTCCAGATATCTAAGCAATCTTTGAAGTTTTAAATCCAATTAACTGATCCTGAACAGTCACCCCCAGGCATTTAAGGGAAGAAGTTGCATTACAGGGAGAGATGGAACATTTGGGTTTTGTTTTCTCTTATGGCTCTGTAGATAGATAAACGTCTATAAATATTCATGTTTGGCCCCTGTCCCAGCATCACCATCTTCATTCTGAAACAAGATGTTTATTAGGTTTTCACAAAGAACAGAGAAATACCATCTGCTCCTAAAAGCTTGATCTCCAGTTCTCTCCACTGGAAACACCAACAGTAACTTAGAGGGTGTGAGTACAAAATGTTATTCACCCACAAATAAGGTTCTCTGAGCAGGGGAGCTGTAGAAGCCTTTTTAAGACGTAGCCAGAGCAGGTCAATAGCACTGCTGATGAGCTGTTCATTTGCCTCTAACCTTCATTTGAGTGGGGAACCATCCTATTTGTAAAATACTGTGTTTATGTTTAATGGCATTAAACGGGACGGGGGAAGATTTAGGTTGGACATTAGGAAGAAATTCTTCACAGTGAGGGTGGGGAGGCCCTGGCCCAGGTTGCCCAGAGCAGTGGTGGCTGCCCCATCCCTGGAGGTGTTCCAGGCCAGGTTGGATGGGGCTTTGAGCTCCCAATCCAGTGGGGGGTGGAACTGGATGGGCTTTGAGGTCTCTTCCAACACAACCATTGCATGATTTTATGATTCTATATATAAAATATCACTTCTTGTTTGATTTCACAATGGCACTTGGGGATGGGGTTTAGCAGGCATGATGGGGCTGGGCTGATGGTTGGACTGGACAAGCTGAGAGGGCTTTTCCAACCTTAATGATTCCATTCTATGAAAATGTTTAAATTTAATACACCAGAATTATGGACATGCTGAAAATGTTTTATAGACCTTCACGAGCACAGACTTTTCTCCTCACGTATCACACAGGGAGCTCCATGCAGAGCTCAAGACAACAGGTAAACCACAGCTGAGACTTGCACAAAAACCCTTTAGCAACCGACTGAGATTGAAATTGCCTTTCTGAAGGTGTTCTTTTCCTTCCCCTCCAAGAGGCATGTGTTTCTTTCACTAATAATGAATTTACTCACATAGAAACTGCCAAGGGGGCCCTTACGGAGGTCAAAGTTAAACTGTGATAGGATGACGTGCAGTGCTCGAGGTGGGGCTGCACCAGTGCAGAGCAGAGCGGGACAAACCACCCTCTGCAGACACCCTGTCCCGTGGGCCCACGCAGGCATCAGCCTTCCACAGCTCCAGCTGGCACACGACATGAATCCTGCACTCTCGTGCCTTCGCATTCCATTCAGATGAATCCCAAATACTCCGTGTGCCATTCATATGAGCCCAGGGCGCTGAGGGCATCAATTAACTTGACCTCATCAACACCACAGAAAAACAGGAGAGGGGATTTTGATTCCTTCTATTCTGATCTAAAAGGAAAAAAAAACACTGCATAGGCAAACCTATTCCACCTTCCAAAAAGAAGTCAAATGTGTCCTGTATTAAATTGTTTAATAAAGGAATGTGAGCAGGACTTGACTTACATGATTTATTTTGTGAGCGTTATTTGAATCAGAATTTTCAGTAGGTAAACTCTGACTAACCCCAGGGCCCTGTGCTCCTTCTTCCCCTTTTTAATCCCCTGGCACTGTTGGTGATTTATTTCCTTCTTACAAACCAAATACAAGTGATGCAGGGTCTGCCCAGGGCTCCTTGTAGCCCAGTGGCTGAGGGGACTGGCCCCCACTTAATGTTATAAAGCTGAGTCTCCTTCCATCACTTTATTGTCCAAGGTGACCACACACTGGGCTGACAAGTGGAGATGAGAAAACAAGAGATGGGGAAGTGGAAAATAATCAGGGAAAAAGAGCATGAGGAAGCAAGACAAAGTCCTTAAACAACAAGTTGGAGAGGGAATAAAGACATTTATCTTATTAAAAAGCAAGTGCAATGGTAGTTTCTGATAATATTGGCTGTGACTTTAGAGCAAAAGGCTCCCTTTGATCTCTGGGCAAGACTTACTTAATTGCACCAGGTGTTTCTGGGTGGACAGGCTGTTAACTGCAGGTCACACATCATAATTATACCCAGTCCAACCTTTTCCATCCAGTAGTTTTGTTTCTCTGACTCCGAACTTCATCCAAACTCTTTTTATTTTAATCTATAAAACACGGCTGGAAGAGGAGGCTACTGCACAATCTAAAGGACCTCACCATTACAGAAATTAATCTTGATGACAAGTCTTCACGATGAATGAAAACTAGAAAACACAATAGCAATTTAAACTATGGCTCCATTTGCTGTCACTTATCACTAGGAAATTACTTTCTAGAGTGAATTAGACATGACCCATAGTTTTAGGCTGCAGTCCCACACAAGGCTGAGCTGATGTAAGAGCTAAAGCTAAAGAAGAGAGGTCTGGCTCCCCTGGTTCCTTTTCGCTGTGTGGTCCTGTCCCTTCTGGCAGCTGCAAGCTCTTGGGTAGCTCACCACGCCTTGTGGAGCCTCGCCCACAGCTTGACTTGAGCCTCAAGTCCTGCCATGGCCTCAAAACAACACTTTAAGGTTCACCATACGATCAGCACACACAGTGAAACAAAGCCCAGGTAAATGATGAATCAGAGATTTTGTATTTGCTTTTGGAGGAGGACTCTACAGAGCAGATAGAGCCGCAACTATCGACATTCCGCTCTGGATCTGAGATTCAGAAAGAAACCTGGCAGTATTTATGGCCAACCAAAACTAAAAAGGAAGCTGATGAACAGGCTTCCTATTTTTGATTTTATTTTCCTTGCTGGAGAAACATCAGGCAGCCAGGCTGGATGGGGCTTTGAGCCCCCTGATCCAGTGGGAGGTGTCCCTGCCCATGGCAGGGGGGTTGGAACTGAATGGGCTTTAGGGTCCCTTCAACCCAAACCATTCTGTGATTATATAAACCCAGGCAGGGTGAGCTTAGCTCTCCCTACCACTCCTGGCTGGAGCCCCTGGAAGGGAACAGCGTCCTTAGGAGCTTTGCACAAGCAATTAATACTGGTTTGTAGGACTGCAGAAGCTCTGGAGCCACGCTGAGCCTGGGACATGGCACAGCAGGCTGTCACCTCAGTGACCTTGGCAGGTCACCCCAGCCCACAGGGTATGCTTTTGTACCTCTTTTCCTTTCTTTTCTCACTCCAAGCAGACTGGAAGCGGGACTGGGCAGGACATCCAAGCGGCATCTGTGAGGAGAAACAGGGGTAGAACTTGGTACAACCACTCCAGTCAGAAGGTTCCTGCTTGCACCAGGGCCCTGCTGCCCATGAAATGCCAAAAACAATGCCCATGAAACTCACGTGCAATGTCCATGTAGTCTGTGCAACGCGCATGCAAAGCCTGTGCAATATCTGTGTGATGCCCATGAAATGCCTGTGCAAAGCCCGTGCAATGACTGTGAAAAGCCCATGCAATGCCTGTGAAATGCTCGTGCAATATCTATATCTGTGCAAGGCCTGCACAGTGCCTGTGCAAGGTCCACGCAACACCCGTGCAATATCTGTGCAACACTCGTGTAAAGCCCATGCAACATCTGTGCAACACCCGTGCAATGCCTGTGTAATATCTGTGCAACACCCATGCAATGCCTGTGCAACACCTGTGAAAGCCCGTGCAATATCTGTGCAACACCTGTGCAATACCCATGCAATGCCTGTGCAATGCCCATGCAACACCCATGCAGTGCCAATGCAGTGTCTGTGTAATGACTGTGCAGTGCCCGTGCAAGGACTGTGCAATGCTCGTGCAACGCTTGTGCAACGCCCATGCAAATGCCCGTGAAACGCCTCTGCAAAGCATGTGAAACGCTCGTGAAAGGGCTGTGCAACGCCCGTGCGGCGCCCGTGCAATGCCCGTGCAACGCCCCCGCAATGCCCGTGCAACGCCCCCGCAACGCTGCCCCACGCCCCTCTCCCCGCATACTCCGCCCGTGACCACGCCCCTTCCCATAGCTCCACCATCCCAGTCTTTCTCATGAGGCCCCGCCCCCGCCCCTCAGGCCCCGCCCCATATGCGCC
>JAUMJL010000227.1:0-40389 GCA_033558185.1 Dromococcyx pavoninus | reverse complement strand
ACGCTCTTCCGGGAGAGCCCGCCAATCAGCGCGCTGTATTCCAGCCCCGCCCTCCTGCGCAGGCCAATCAGCGCGGAGCATGATGGGAGTTGCAGTCCCGGGGCGGGCAGGGCTGAGAAAGAAATGGCATCAAGGAATAGGTTGGGGTGGAAGGGACCTCAAAGCCCATCCAGTTCCACCCCCTGCCGTGGGCAGGGACACCTCCCACTGGATCAGGGGGCTGAAGGCCCCCCCCAGCCTGGCCCTGAACACCTCCAGAGAGGGGGAAGCCACAACTTCCTTGGGCAACCTGTGCCAGGGCCTCCCCCTCCCCACAGCAAGGAATTTCTTCCTAATCTAAATCTTTCCCCTTCAATTTAAAACCATTCCACCTCATTCTATCCATGCACTCCCTGATCAAGAGTCCCCTCCCAGCCGTCCTGTAGCCCCTTTCAGTACTGGAAGGCTGCTATGAGGCCTCCTCAGAGCCTTCTCCTCTCTCAGTCTGTCCTCATAGCAGAGGTACTTGAGCCCTCATATTATCTTCACAGCCTCCTCTGGACCTGTTCCAACAATTCTCAGAAACTCCAGTGTGCACTTCCACTGTTCAGAATTTGTGCACAGTCAGGGGCCCTGGCACGCAGGGCAGTGCCTGACAGGCTGTCAGCCTCTGCCCTTCCACCACCGCCCCCACAGCACCAAGAGCCCTTTTTACAGCTCAGTGAGCCCATTCGAGAGGGAATGGCAGGGAGTGAAGCTGTTTGCTAAAGCATCCCCTCAGCTGTGCCCTTGGTACCATTGCCCGATGGCAGGAGAGGACATCTCCTTTGGCAGCAGGATGCTCTGGTTGCACCAGTCACACGGGTGCAGAATTCTGATGGAAGCAACTTGCCTTGAGCCCAGCTCAGGCTCTGCTCCAACATCAGCCCCAGCCCTTTCACCACCCAAGCTGCTGCTGGAGGGAAGAGAAAAGCAAGGGACACCAGAGATGAGGATTGTCTGAGGAAGGGGAGGCAGCTGAGGGAAAAGGGAAGACCATGCCTGGGATCAAAGATGCAGCTGACCAGTATGTGTAGGGCTTTGGGAAGTAGGGAAGGGAAAGCCACTTCCAGGGGCAAAATCAAATCCTCTTCCAAGGGCCTGCCATGCCAGCAGGCCCTGTCTCACCCTTCTGCATCCTTATCAGGTATTTTTGAACTAAGATTTAAAACAAGAAACAAAGTGAGAGAATCAGTGTGAAGTACCAAAACCCTTTATTTTTTCCCCCAAACCATAACAACATTTGACATTATAGTGATTTCCTCATATATTTGTTATTTCTCTACGTTAGGAACCAGATACAGAAAATACAAACACGATCTGTTGAATCAAAGACGGCACAGCATTCCGTTAGAAAAAGAAACAAAAAACTAGAGGAGCAGGATAAAAATGGTGAAAAATAGTCATTCCCTCCAGCCCAAACTTTCCAAGAATCATCATCAAAATAGAGCAGTGGAAGTAGCTTCTCTTTCTAAACGCACTTCTGCTTTAAGAAAAAAGTTAGATTTCTCTTTAGACCTCAAAGTAAAAAAATGTTAAACTATCTTTCAAGCAATTTTGGAAGTTTTGCATAGACCCATTCCCTTTCCAAAAATATCAGCGATCTCTCTATAGAATCTGATATAAATCAAGTGCGCGCCTCATCTGAAGATCACCAAGCTCAATTAACTTTCAAGAAAATAAAACATGATCTCCCCTTCCCTTCCCTCCCCCCACAAAAATATGGGCTCTACCGTTATTCCTTGTGTTTGAGGCAAGTTTTGAGGCTCAGCCATGCCTCTCGCTCAGAGCTTCATCCAAATTCCTTTTCCATTTCCCAAGTTTCCATGTCTTCTCCCTCCTGACGGGCAGGGAGTTGTGGAGGGCATCAGGCTTGGATAGCGCGGGTGGGCTGATGGACGACACAGCTCTCCGGAGGGAAGCGAGGGGGAATTTTGCGCTCATCACCCTCCCACCTCAAAGCAAGGAAGTGGCTTTTCAAGGACAAACACCTGCGACCAGGCAGTGTTTGTAGGAACTTGTCAACGGGACCAGCCTTGTCCACAGGGCTCAGTCACCGGAGCAAGAGCTCGTTCAGCTAGAGACCAGGTGGGGTGGCAAGGGACGGAGCAGGAGGGGTGCAGGGTGAGTTTGTAGCTCCCGGCTAAGGCAGCGAGGAGGGGAGCGGGGGGCCCCCTCTCCAGGAGGGGTCTTTAACCTAGGTGCTCTAGCGTACCTGGAGTGAGGTTTTCCCAGAGGTTCACAACAGCGTGTGCAGAATCCAGCTGCACAGCCACCAGTTTAAAAAGAAACAGCAACGACAAAATAAATAAAACGCCAACCCCTCCTATTAAGATGCAAATGAAATAACGTTATTTCTTCAGGTCTCGGCCCGCTTTGGAACCTTCTAAAAACTGAAACAATATTTAAAAGGGCTTATTAACTTTCTGCGGGGGCAAAATGATGTGGCAATGAGATGGGGGAAGAGATCACATGCTTGCTGCCCATGCACAGAGGATCAGGACAGCACAAAGGCCCCCATTTAAAGTGCCAACCATATAAAAGAAGGTGGAGAAGCAACATCCTTCTCCCCCTTTTTCCAATCACAAGTTCCAATTGAAACCCATCTCCTTCACCAAGTCACAACTAAGCCTATTCTTTTGGACATTCACTCAGTTTATACTGGTTTAAAAAAAAATCAGTTAGTAAAAAAGTTATATTGAATTTCCCAACTCTTTGCAATGGGCTTCCACCGGTTAAAGGTCCAGAAACTGGGAAAGCAGAGCCCAGACACGGCTCCTGGCCCCAAGGCTGGAGCAGAGAGCCAGCTCTGCTCTCCAGGGTCAGCCAAGCATGAACAGCCCTGCTCGCCAAGCATCAGAGACCCAGAGGATGCAGAGTCTTGCCAATAAGGTCCTGTTACTTGTTTAAGCCTCCTCTGAATCCCCTGAGAAGGGCAACAGCTGGGGGAAGAATATTCTCCCTCATCCCCCCAGGAATAAAATATCAATGAAACAATAATGCAGTCAAAAAACACCAGCCTGCTGGGTTTATGAAAAAAAAATGCAATAAACTTCACGACAACAAGAAAAAAAAAACAAACCCAAAAGGAAACTAGCCAGCGGTTTGGGTCTGGAAACTGATTCACTTCTTAAATGTTCAAAGTCCAACAAGGAAGAGACGGCAGCGATACCACAAGGAAAAAGTGCTCGCGAGACGCAGCTTCCCAAGAGATGGCAGTGAGTCTGCAGGACAGGAGACCCACTTCCATCACCACCACTCAAATGCCCACCTCTGGCCAGGGACTGACGGACCTGCAGCAGCAGCTCTGCGTGGGATCTAGAAATAGGAACAGGCTGCTCCTTCCTCCCTCCAGGTCTGCTCTGGGTGCTCCAGTCCTGGCTGTGCTGCGCCAGGCTGAATGACTAGGGCTGCTTTCTTATTCAAAATGAGGGGTAGGAGAGCTAAAAAGCTACATAAAGACCAGGATCTGTGGATTCAAGAACAATGTGGACACAAGGAAAAGACACCCTACAAGACACAGTTATCAAAAATGCAAGCAGTGATGTGCCAAGCTGCTGGAAGAGAAGCCAGAGTTGTGCCCGGGGTGGCCACAGCTATGCGATGCAGCAGGTTACACTGCCAGCCTGGGACAATGAGACCAGCTTTCTGAAAAGCTCCACTGCTTCTCCTTTAGCTTTATTGGGAAGAGATTCCTTCCTCTGTTCCACTGAGGATTTTGTGATGTGCCGAGCTGCCAGTGCCTTGGAGCAGCCAACTTCTGCCAATGGGAGTCCAGAAGAAAGCCCTGGGTTTCCAACTGCTCTGACAGTGACTGTCATTGTTTTTCATGGGAACAGAAGCAAAGCAGGAGAAGTGAGCTGGGTTTTGGTCTCTTTCCTGGCTCATATTTGCTCCTTTCAAGGCCTGGTTGGACCCAATCTCCCGCAGGGCTCCACTGGCCCTTGGGGAGCAGCAGCAGGTGCTGAGGAGCAGCAGGACCCTCACAGACGGGGCAGGAGCACCCGCTGCTGCCTGAGCCTGCTTCTGCCCTCACCCTGCCCTGACCAAGAGTCCAGCCAGGCCTGTCCTTCTGGCAGAGCCCCAGGGCAGGATGCTCACCAGCCTGCTAGTGAGTGCCAAACCTACCAGACTGAATGAAGAAGAGATCACCACTAAGTAACACCAGCAAGTGTGAAAGAGTTTTTGTTCTAGACAGACGCAAAAGATCCAATACTTTTTCCCTATGTTAAACCAAGCCAAGTTGTTTGTCTGTCCCACTTCTTACCCTAATCCAAATGTAACTCCCTTTGAAGGGAAAGTGTGAAAAAGATCCATATCCTATATGTGGTCTGTCCAAACACAGAAAGAAACCTCTTGACTTGGAGAAACCACTGAAACAGCATAACAAGCCACATATCTTTGCCACACCACCCAGCACTCTCCCCATGCAGCCATCCTCAGCTAACAGGGAAAAAAATTATAAACCAATGCCCTTCCATTCCGTGTTTCTCATTCTGCCAAATTTCCTTTTCCAGTATCTCATCTGCATGCATTCTGGACAGAGAGACCACAATTAATCCTTTTTTTTTCTCCTTTAAAAAAAGGCTTTACAATAACTAAGAATTTGAACAACGATGTGATCAGTTACAAGTCTTTCCTTGCTGAATGGGATAAGTGTGTGCATGCACACGTGTGTCAGAGAAGGGCACGTTCCCTGCCATGCCCGGGAGCGTGGCTCCGAGTGCATGGTCGCTGAGAGCTACTACAGCACACGGGCAAAAGAGGAAAGAGCACTACACAGAAATAGTTTATCAGCTGAGAGTCTCTGTACAGGAAGGGCTGCAGAGACCCTCACTGGCAATTCACCTGCCAGGAGATTCTATAAGGACCGATGTCTCTGGCACACACTGCAAGAAAAAGAAGCAGCTAAAGTGCCAAAGAACTGCAGAAACTAAACCCAAAGAAGACCTATTGAAAGATCAACCAGAAAAGAGTTTGAAGCCTTGTCAGAAGAGTTCACCCACCACAGAGCAGGTAAGAATGGCTGCTGTGGCTAATGCAGCAGAAAACACCCGTTCTGCCTTTGAAGGCAGAGATCGTGGCTTCTCCCCAGCCCTAAAAGGAACCAGCTCAGGCACAGATCCCAGCGGACAGGGCAAGGAAGGCCAACCAACATCAACTGCCTTACTGGCCCAGGCCAAGAAAGGCAACTGTTAATCACCACCACAACAGAGAGACCACTGCAGTCAACTGCATCCTGCTCTGGCCAGGGGAGGACTATCAAATAACCAGATTCTTTTCACAGTCCAAGAAGGGCAGTTCCCTTCCTGAGCCAAAAAAAAAAGGAAAAAAAAACAAGAGGCTTTGTATTCCAAGCTCCAACAGCGAGATTAACACTCCTGCAGCAGCAAGCAAAAGCCTCCTCCAGGTAAAATCTGGAACCTCTAAAGTGCTCCTGCTAATGCTAATAGATGAAAACTGCCCTTCCATGCCCAGCAGTGAAGGGCACAATGCAGTTAGTGGTATAACAAGCACTAGCATTTAACCGTTTATCAACTCCCATCTGGATGGTGGTAGTTTTCTGAAATGCACTTTTGGGAGATATTTCCTATTTGAAGAGAATGTCTGGGGATTTGAGGGTAGGAAGTGAAGTGCACACCATAGCATACCTTGTTCAGTAAAACCATTGCCTCGGAAGGTGACGTTTCCTTGCAGAGTCAATGGAATAAAGCATCCTGCAAGTGGCCGTTTCACCGTGTCACCAACAAGCAGCTCTCGGTTTGGTTAGATTGGTTTCCCCCTCCCCCAGTGGTCTGAAGAGTTCACAGTGGTATAACCCAACGTTTTGGGGAGAAACAAACTGAGAAGTCCCCTGTTGCAAGCAAATGGTTGGGACTGAGGGATGCAGATGAGCAACATCCTCTAGGGCTGAGGATAAGCTCAACGGATGCTTTGCATCTGATCAGAAACAGGGGAAAGGCAGGCACCGAAAGGAAGGGGAAGTGGAGAAGGGTAATGCCAACACAGGGAAAGTGCATGATCTGGAGTGGTCTTGGAGTATTTCTGCAGTGCAAATGTACAGGGAGGGGTGTGGAGAAATCCCTTCTGGAATGCTGCATGAAGAGAGGTAAAGGTTGGCATCTATGTGGCAGCGGACTGGGTAGTGGGTCTGTTTCCACAGCTCTACCCTGATCTTCACATTTAGTGGGTTTCAATCACCACTGGCTCGTAAACTCCAGATGAGACCCTGGGGAGGCAGAGGGGAAGACAACAAGAAAGCCAGGTTACTTTCCACAGTCACTTAAGAGCAAGCAAGTTCTTACTCAGAGCTCTCTGCTCACAAACATCGCCCTCTAACCCCCTCCAAAACACTGAAAAATACGAGTCAGTCTGGCGAGAAGTCAACCTCGTAACAGAAACCAGACAGCGACGTGGCAAGCTAACACTAGAGCTCTTGAAAGAGCTGGGCCTAACACATGAATCCTGAAGGACAGAGGAAAGGGGGAGTATCCTGCACAAAAAGCCAACGTTCCTGGCTTTCCTGTGCTCCCAGTTTTGTCACCAGCTTGACACGTCTTTGCATTAGCGTTATTGCTTCTGTTTTTAACCTGAAAAGGTGCTATTATAAAAGCTCAAAAGCAACTAGCCAAGACGTGGTGCTAAAAGCTATTGTGGCAAGAAAGAGTTTTATTTGTCAAAAAGTCTTTCATGAGAGAACCAGCCCTCGATGGAGACAGAGGAGGCAGGGAAAAGGGACAATAAGCCAGGCTGCTGCAGTTTTGGTGCAGGCCAGCAGGAGGCAAAGCTCCCTGCCTTCAGCCAGGCACAGGAGGAAGCAGGAACCAACCTCTACCATTTTGTCCTTTTACTCCTTCCTTCTGTTCTTGGATCTCACAACTAAGATCACATTATCCCTCCGAGCTCCTGCTGAGAGCAGTATTCATACTCCAGTGCAGCTGTAGCCTGTCACCAGAGGGATCCCAGGGATGTTAATGTGGGAACAAAGCCACCACGTGGCACATGATGTTTAGGAACCTCTCCTGTAGCAAAAGGTGAAAGTTTCCTGGGTACAAAGTGCTAACTAATGTCCCTGGAGCCCTTCTGCCTGCCAGCCTTCCAGGAAGCCTACCTGTTTCCCAGCTGAATACCGCTCAATGTAGTCGTTCCGTCTCTGCTCACAAACAACCTCAGGTTACTGTCTGCAGATAGAAAAGGAAGTAAAGCATCAAAATCCAGAGCTACTGCCAGCTGCCAGGTGCTCCCCCCTTCCAGCCCCATTACACAATGGTAAGCTTGGGAATAAGTGCGTTTCTGGGAACACACGTGCATGCTTTCTGGTATTTCCACAGTAACAGATTCCCTGGGAACACCTCTTCTTGCTCTGAAAGGGAGCCTCAGCATTAATCTTTGGAAGAATAAAAATGCAGAGAAATTAATTCAGTGATACTCCTCCAGCTGCTTCTTTGAAGGCAATTCCATTGGTGCAAGTTTTTGGTCAGCTTAAACACATTTGAAGAGATGAGATGTGGGGCCTCAAGCTGCTTTTGTAGGCTCGGTGGAGGAGAAACTCAGCCTGTTCTGCTGGCCAGAGGTGGCGACTTTCAGTCTCGTTTAACCCATGCTGAGTGAGGTGTAAATAGGATAAGAACACTGCCATATGTGATGATTTAAGGTGACTAACGGTAAACTAATAGCACTAATAACAAGCTAGGCTCAGGTTTAAAACTTAGATAAGAACCACAACTAGATAAAACCAAGATTAATTTTCTCAGCTGAACTAGAAGATTACAACAAATGGAGTGATAGTATTAGTTTTCTCTTAACAGATGCTGACTGATGCAATGGAGAAAACCCCTTCTCAGACTCTCCCACAGACCCGATCACCAGCACACTGTGACTCTTCTTTCTTCCCAGATTTTTGCAGACATGGGTGCTGTTTCCTCTCCAGTTGTGCTCTCCTACTTTAACAAACACCCTTGGGTTTTGGGTTGGCCCTGGAGGAAGGCCACAGGAGCAGTGCAGATAACCAGTGTCACAGATTTCCACTGCACTGTAGAATCTGTATTTTTCCCCTCTCATCCTGTATGTTTGAGCCTCTGCTCAATGTGTAGAACAGCAGCAAGCACCACTTGCTAATGGATGCACAGCTCTCAAATCCATGTGGTTTGTTTACCTACCACAGAAACACAGAGCACTGAAAGCAAACTGCTGTCAAAAGGAGAAGGGAGTCCACGGCAGATCCGATCTGACTGTAAAAGCTTGGCAGCCTTGCTAAAAGAACAGTCAAGACTTCCCTTCTGAGACCCATCCTCTCACCTTCAGTATTGCTGACATCTGTGAAGTCCTGA
Organism: Dromococcyx pavoninus; assembly: GCA_033558185.1. Taxonomy (NCBI): domain Eukaryota; kingdom Metazoa; phylum Chordata; class Aves; order Cuculiformes; family Neomorphidae; genus Dromococcyx; species Dromococcyx pavoninus. The sequence continues at coordinate 32,041 of JAUMJL010000227.1, read as the reverse complement.
CTCTGCATTATTTTCTCCACTATATCATCAGCATCGATTCTGGTGTCATCCACTCGGGTTGGGTGACTCTCCACTGAGTCTTTTTTCCTCCTGAGGAGAAAAAAAATAAAGGGAAAACTTATCCAGCTTTTCAAGACACAGACTTTCAGACCCTCTCTCACTTCCCTTGGCAATAGCCTCCTTCTCGGTGGCTACAATCCAATCTACCACTGCACAAAGACAAAGGAGCAGATTCCATCTCGCCTTAGAATATAAACATAGAACCACGGAATGGTTTGGGTTGGAAGGGACCTTGAAGATCACCCAGTTCCACCCCCTGCCATGGGCAGGGACACCTCCCACTAGAACAGGCTGCTCAAGACCCCATCCAACCTGGTCCTGAAGATTTCCGGGGATGGGGCATCCACAACTTCCCCGGGCAACCTGTGCCAGTGTCTCACCACCCTTACTGTGAAGAATGTCTTCCTAATGTCCCCGAGAAGGCACTTTGCTCCTCAGCTACCTACCGGGAGGGCCTATCCAGCAGAAGGGCTGGTCTGGGGGGGCGAGGTGGCTTCTCCAGTTTGTGGTCCCGCTCCCCCTCAGGACACTCCACCGTCATGCTCAGCCCTCCGGACGCACTGCTGCTGGTGGAGGTGTTCCGGCGATGGGTCAGGTCGGACATGCTGGAAGAACGGGAATGCTCCGTGCTGTAACCTGCAAGCACAGAGTGATTACAAACCAGATCTTCTCCCCATCCTGGCTGCACAGTTAACAGGCAGGGCAGCTTCACACCAGCGTTTCTATCCCATACACAGAGGTTTAGACACGCTTCTGTGAGCTCACCTGCAGACACTAAACAGGAGATTCTGATATTAAGGAGCAGGGTGAGAGAGCTGGATGCAAATCACTCTCATAAGAGCTTGTTGCAGGAAGGAAAAGGGGATGGGGTCAGTGCTGGCAGAGCTGTGTGGATTAATAATTACCAGAGATCTTGGACTGCTGGCTGGCGTAGCTAGAGTTCCGCGAGTGCCCCGAGTGGAAGACTTCCTCCGGGCTGGACAGGTTCTGATCCGGTTCTTCTGGGACACCTGCCAAGGAAAAACAGGCATTCCACTTACACCATAACCAAGCCAGCACACTGCCTGCTGATCACCATGGACTGGAGACTGGTCTTGGGATGCCAGACCAAGGAAAGCACAAGTCTGTTGGCAGAGCCCTGCTGTGCAGGCTCGCACAGAGCTTCTTAGAAGCAGCTGAGGAGAAGGGGAGACAACAATGAGCTTCTCCATCAAGCCAATCACTAATTCTAGCATCCAGCTGCTGAATTCATAAGGATCTCTAGGAGCTTAAAGGATGCAGGACCAGTAACACCCAAAGCTACCCATAATTAAAAGCATTAAGCTAAGACCAAGATTCAAATGGGCACTGGCAGTGAAGTATTACAAACTCCATTTGGGTGCTTCTCCTGTTGCTACCTTTTGCCTTCTATTACTTGTGAGAGAGCCCATGATATTTAAATCACATCTGAATTTGATACAGAAACCTCAGCATAACCTCTGCTCCTTTTCTATCGTCCCTGATCACCTCTCTTGCAGCAAACTTATCCAGAAGTGCACAAGTGCAACACGTTAGCCAGCTTTTTAAGAAGAACCCTTGCACACTGTGCTAAGTCAGTGAGGCAAAGAGACTGGAGTGCTATTTTGGTGCAGTGTATCTGCCTGCACATTTGGAGAGTGCTGGGAAGAACAAAAGGCTACGGGAAAATGCAATGCCCTTGAAAACGAGCTCATACAGAAGGCAAAGAGCTCTGCATCAGCAGCTGGAACAAGGCCATCAGACCTCAAACCAACCTCTAAAACCTTCAGAGGAACTTTTCTAGAAGATAAGTCTAAGCAACAGAATAGCTGAGTGGAGAACAAAGTTAAGTGTCGCTGAAAACAATGGAAGGCAGGGATGAGTGTAATACATGAATTATTAAATCCCCAGCAAAAAGAACAAATTGCTTTATCTCCACTAACAGAAATATGTGGCAAAGACTCATGCTTCCTCTCCTCAGCTGCACTTCATAGATGATTTTGTTCCCAATTTTCTTAATGAGCAGATGGGTGAGGTTGGGTGTGGGGAAATATAAAGAATTAAAGAATTTCTGTGCTTGCAACTGCTGGGAAAAACAAAACAGTGTCCAGGCACAGCCAAGCATTCATACCCGAGCTGAGAATGGCAGCTCTGGGCTTGGTTTGACGCAGAGAACCAATTGTGGCTGAACTGCTGCTGCTGCTGCTCGTGGTTCCCTCACCCTTACAGGTCAGCTGCAGGGTAGAGTCCTGTCCGGGTATGGTGATGGATTTGGCAGTGGAAGGAGGCCTGCAAATCAGAAGGGAAGAAGGTTACAGACTGCGAGGCAAAGGCTGGGAATCACCCCATCGCACTGGCAATTCCCACTCTGCTCTATCAAGAAGGTCCCCATGCCTGCACCCAGCCCTCAAGGGGAGGAGGGAAGCTCTCTGAGACTGGTGATGAAACGTGACATTGGGTTTTGCTTTCCCACATGCAGAACTTGGATCTTCCCTACCTCGCACTGCATCTGGACTGCATTACAAGGAAAAACAAGTTTTGCACGTAAATCGAGTCAAAAAGGGACCATTCAACCATTTATGCAGAACAAGAGGCTCAGAGCTTGCACTGCCCTCCAGACCTTTGCCCCAACACGTGTCCAGTGGCCAGTTGGCCTCACTAACAGGAACCAGTTTGCTGTTGTCCAGCTCTCAATTCCATCACCCTTTCACTACACCTTTCTGACTCAGGTCAAAAAGAAACATTTTATGTCAGCTTCCCTTCCCCCTAAGAGAGTACTCTCACAGCAATCAAATAACCTTTCCATTTAACTGACCATTCAACTCCATTTCAGTGAAACTAAAGTGGTTTTTTCCAGCTGTCAAAATTATTTTTCTGGTTATTCTGCATATTCCCAACATCCCTTTGCAAATGCTGACTGCAGGACAGAGCTGAGAGCCTGGAGCCCCCTCCCTTCCTCCAGAAGTGTTTTTGGGTGGAAGCCATGGCATGTGTGGCGTGGCAAAGTGAATATTCCTGTTGGAGCCCTAACTTCCCTGTAGCCTAAAGTCTGAACTGCAACTAATGGATCATATTATGCCTTTAAAGCGAGGAGTGAGAAAGAAAAACTTTTATTTGTCTCACTTGGAGCTCTGAGGGAAGATGCTCTGTGAGAAGAGCAACCTTTACAGTGTTTTGGGAGAAAGAATAAAGCACTGAGAATATTTTATAAGGGCAGCCAAACAGTCACAAAGGTTTCAGGAAACCCACAGCATGCCTTCCCCAGGAAAAAAACAACCTTCCCTAATCACGTTATCAGTGATTTACATGCACCCAGATACTTGAGGGGACTTTGCTTTGCAGGTTAATAAGGCCTTTACACCCTTAATCAAGTAAACTGTTCCTGCAACAGCTGTTGGAGCAGCCCAGGCAGCTCTGCCCCCCTCTGTGACACCCAGGAGGAGGTGGTTCATCTCAGCACTGCAGAAAGTCAGGGCTCAGAAGTGATTTCCCAGCACAGTTTAATTCCTGCCTAATCCTCTAATGAGTGCCATTTCTCAAAAGCTCTACTGATCAAGGACTACTCTTCGTACAAAGCTTTCATTTCTAGACATTTGCACATTGTCAACATATAAGGGAAAAATGGGAATGGCTGCAAAAATCCTTTAAGGAAATTAGGGGGTTTGCCTTTCAGACTGACCCTACTTATAATAAATATATCTATCTCTCCAATAAAATAAAATAAATATATGTATTCAATTTGGTATCATTTTCAGGCACTCCAACAGTGGGATTAGCTTCCACAGTGAAGGGCAACAGGTATTTGTGTTAGAAACATCACTGCCAGACACCCTAGTCCCCTAGATTTAAAACATCTGGTACTGTCATAAAGTTATGATTTAAAATATCCCAAACTTCTTTACTGCCCTTTCTTCTGAAGCAGAAATTTTTCAAAATCAGTTGATGCTGCATTTAGGTTTTGAAAGTCTCAGAAAATGCTGCAGCATCATGAAAAGCCATTCATAAAGCAAACAGACCAAAAATTATGCAGCATTTGGTAACAAGAATGCAAGCTAATTTACATCCTTTAAGCTAGCTCCTAAAATTAGACCTTTTATCCCAGAATACCACTGCTACAAGAGATGGCCTCAAGGTAAAGATTTCCTCTCTCTTACTGTTGGAGTCAACACAAAATACAGTCACACACCTACAGAACACCGTGGCCGCCTGGCACTGCAGTCCTGCAACGCTCTGCTGCAGTATGAAGGTACATGTTGCTGGTATATTTATTAGCTGGTCCCCCAACAGCTCTTTAAGCAACAAAAATGCTTTGTAGTTTAACTGTACTGATTCTTTCCTATCACAGTGCATCATAAAAATAGTACATTATTGCAATTTCTCTGCTAGTTAATACCAATTGTATATCCGGGTCCCTGTAGAAGAAAAAGTGAATCAAAATGTTTCAGCCTTGCAGTATTTTTGTTGCTGTTTCAATTTCAATCCAAGATCTTTATTCTGTGTGGTATGTGCTGAAGTGTGTCCATTTCCAAGACTGTTTTTTCTTCATTGACCTTTCCCTTCTCAGAGGTCAGTGAAACCAACCCCAGAGCTATGAGAAATTCTGTCCTTTATGCAAAACATGAAGTTTGTTAACAGCATCCTCTAGTTTCCAAAACCTAACTGACACTAAACAAAAAAACCCCCACTGGCATGACCAATAACCAAGCTGGGAAATTGAGAGCACACAACAAACTATTCTGGCTGATTCACCAGTCACCACCAGTTCCAAGCATTCCCCTGTACCTCACAATATCAACAGCATCTTTCCCCACTCCTCATCAATTTTGGTCTGCAGAAGAGAACAGTAAAAGAACCAGGTGCTCTGGTCTGCCCAGAACGGAGTGAACACCCAGAAACTCACGTTTTGAAGCAGGGGTCCCCTGAGAGCAGGGACATTCCAATCGTGACCTGGAGAGGGGGGGAAAAGGGATATCGTTAGCCATGAGCTCCTCACTTCACAACAGGCAGGAGGTCAAGGGCTAGGTGGAAAGGAACTAGGTCTTGCTAATCTTTACAAAAGAAATCAGCTTCAGGGATTTAGGAAGGTATTTCCCTCCCTGCCCCAAATCACTGGCATCAGGAACTCCAAGCTGCAGTGGCTCAGCAGGACACCAGCCTGGCTGCTCTGAGAGTGCACTTAGAACTTTTCCCTCCTTCCTGTTCATGGCTTCTTTGATGACAAAGAAGCCAAATGGATGCCAAGATATCAAAGGGCAACTCTGATAAAGGGAAGCTTCCCAAGCCAGACTAGGAGCATAAAAACAAAATTCTGTCTCTGTATGTAACAGGACCTTCTCTCAGGCCTGCCACTGCACTCTGGCTGTGATCTTTCTGACTCCAGCAGCAGGATTTCCTCTGTGGCAGTAGTAGCTGTGATACCTTTAGGATGGAGTTGTCCTGTCGAGTGTTCTTAGTATCATATCCTTCCAGCAAGCAGCAACGGACAGTGGATCCAGAACCCGCAAATTCTGCCAGATTTAGATCAGCAAAGCCCAGCTGTAGCCAAGAAAACAATGGAGGGGAAGGAGAGAGAACAAAAATCAGTCAATAAAGGGTTATGTGGTGTCACACAGACCAAAGGAAGAGAGCACATCTGCAAGTGAGGGCAGGAACAGGAGCCAGTACACACAGAATTGCTGCTGTGAAGACCCTACACTTGAGGATGGGCAGGGTCACATTCCTAATCCCAAGCCAGGAGGACACTTGGAGGCCTTCAGGAAACCAGCCCTGCATGGAGGAAGGATGTACAGTAGTGGTGCCGGCCAGGACAGCGTTAACCAGCCTGCAGCCGTTGCATAACCAAGGCCATGGAAGGCACTAGGTCAACGATGTGGAAAAAACAGAATCGCACATCCACAAACACAATAAGGCACTCTTTGTATTGGGCCATCCCAGAATGCAGTGGAGCATGTGAACTGGGAGATGAAAGGATACTGTTACAGGGAAAGTGACACCGTCCTGAAAAACAACACTGAGACTTTGGGCACAGCAAGCTGGAAGTCCAGTGCCACGCAGCACCACACGTGCCTCACCCCCAGACGAGGCTGCTGGGCTGGGGAGCTCCTGGGGGCAAAGATTCCTCAACACCACTAAGATTTAACGAGCAATCAGAATGTTTGACAGGCAGAAAGGAAGAGAAATATTTGGAGAGATTTAGTTGTGAGCTCTCTAAACCTTCTCTAACAAAGGGGAAGGTGACAGAAAGTTGAAGAACACAGGCAAATTCCAAGAGGGTACTGATGCTTCTAGAGTAGACAAACACAACGAAGAGTACTTTTGTTTTTCTGCTCTAATTCCTGGTGTATTAATCCAGTGTTTCAAAGAAAAAGTCACAGCTTCTTTTATGCAGAGCTTCAGTAACAGCAATGAGCCCTGTCTCATCTAATCTGATCAGGAAGAGATGCTGTACCCCATGTTTGGCAAAACCACCCAAGCATGTCTTCAGAAAGTCTGCGTCACTTCAACGTCACTTCAGCTTCCAGAAGAACATGGAGAAAAGGTGGAGAAGCAGTAGCAGCTCAGACCAGCTGTTATTGTGTGCATTGCAGTACACTTCCCTGCTCTGGTGTCGACAGCCTGATGATACAGCTGAACTGGGAACCTCAAACAGAAGCACCATCCTAAGGAAACGTGGTGTTCTGTCAACTGTGGAAGCTGATGGAGAGTTACAGCACAAGCCACAGGCACTGCCATATGAACCCTGGCTCCCACTGTTCTAAATCAAAAGTCTAAACCACAGCTTGCACGATATATACAATTCAGGGGAAGGCAGCAGCCAGCTTAGCATAGCTGCTTCCACCACCCCATTCTCAAAGGGGAACAAGAGCTGATGGCAAAGGAAAGAAATGGTGGGATAGAGCAGGAAAGTTTCTTCAGAAAAAAACCCAACCCTAACTTTCCTCCTTTCTTAAGAATTCCCATAACGCAAGCCTTTCTCCAGGCCTTGCTGTAGATGTTCTTCTGCCTCTTCTAGCCAAAGGCTATACTGATTGCTGAATATTCATAATAGGGAAAAAACAGTGAATTTTTATCTTAGAGATAAACAGAGGGAGCTGCAATCTACCAGTGTGACAAAACTGGAGGACAGAGGAGGCATGGCATGACCACATCAACAGAACAACGCGGCACAGGAGTGGCCAAGACCCAGATGCCTCCTCCACCACAGCACTAACTTGTCCATGAAGATCCACACTGGAGAACAGTGTGGGAGAACCCTCCAACAACCCACACATCATGATGAGGTCAGAAGCTCTTCTCAGGAAGCAGACTCCCGGTACATAGAGGAAAGATCCCTTAACAAAAGGGATGTTTTCAGTTGTAACCTTTCAGAACAGTTTCCTCAGTTTTCCAGCCAGTTGATGGTGTTTCTTCCAGCTTGGGGAAAGATTTTCCGCTTTACCAGTCCTTCCTGTTGGCTTTTCCGCTCTGTAACCCCTGACACTGAAGTGACATTAACGTCAACCCAAAAGGTGCGCGAGTCAGTGGAAACTCTGCCTGGAGCACAAACAGCTCCACTGCTCTCAGTCCCTGCCGAAGAGGGACCAGGTACAGAGGGCATTCACACGCTGCATGAATATACACTACAGACTTCTGCTAGAAACATTAGAAATCTCGAGTCAGTTGTGCCACAAGGACCTGCCTGGAACAAGCCTGGTCCATAGGGCAAGACTGCAAGGCTTAATCTTCCTGCCTGGTGTGACACCCCTCATCTCTGTGCTGCCAAAATGCTCAGCTCATGTTGAAATCTAGGAGAATGCATCTGTTGTCTTCACAGGAGACCAAGAGATGACAAGTACTTGAGATTTGGTCTCCAATTCTGGGCTGGAGCAATTAGGTCTCTTTCAAACTGTCATTAAACATAACTGGAGACCGAGTAGAATGGAAGTAGGTCAGAACGTGGCCTGAATAAGAGCCCAGGTTAACTCCACCATGGAGACATGCCCTCAGGTTTCATTTAACTCTCCATTTCCGAATACCATGGGAAGCCTGAGGATGGACACTGCAGGAGAAACAGGCTCATGCATTTACTTTGTCTCAGAGGCACATCTCTTACTCCAGCTATGCTGCTCTCCCTGGACAGGCAGCTCTGCAGAATGAAGGAATAACCTCTCCCCAGCGTGAATTTAGTGAAAGAGAAACTGATGGTCCTAGAGACCATGTCCTAATTAGCTACAAAAAAGGAATGACGGTGTTGGCAGCAACATTGCTCTCCATCACACAGCACAGCAGCACATCGAGTGCAGTTCACCCCTCAAAGCGAGTTGCTTCCACGGTGTCAGGAAGGATATTGATTAGAAGAAACTCTTACAAGGCTGTGCGTGACCCGAACATCTGTTTATTAGAAACTGGCAGCACTGACTCATTTTCAAACAAACATGGTTTTGGGCTCTGTGTGAGCTCAACTTCTAAGCCAACATTGTCTCTTGATCCAGCACAAAGAGGAGAAGGGGGTGGCCCATTGTCTCTCCCATAGCACAGGCACTAAAAATGTGGGGGAACAAACCAAAACATCCTTGCTCATCAGTTTGGGTTTTGCCTCAGCGTTTCTTGTGCTTCGGAAGGCGGGGATTTCTGCTGGAGGCTTCTGCCTGCCCTCGCGAGATGCCTACCCCGGCCACAGCTGTTCTGGAGAACAGAACTCCAGTCTGTGTTTCTTTATTAGCGAGACGTTGCCAGAAGCCAGAGAGTTCACATCTGACTCAGAACTTCCCCAAAGTTTGAGGACATGCAGATCATCTTCCCAACCCCCTTCTCAAATCCACATCCAGTGCAAACTGGATCCTGTCCCAGCAAGTTGATTTTTTCGGGAAATCATTTAACTCAGGCTTAAACTAAGAACTAATGACCTTCTCTCCAGATTGCTTCATGCAGCAGCCACTGGTTCTTAATGGGTTTAAAGCACTAACAGAAGACAAGACCATCGTCACTCTGCCACATTTGCCCTCTCTGTGCTCTTACCTTTGAGTAGGTTTTTCCGCCCTTCAGCTCCTATAATGGGAGACAAAACAAACAGGAAAAGCAATTTTATATGTGCTAGGGAAACAGGGGGAAAGCCATTACTCAATCCTGGAATTTGCTCTCAGGATTTCTCAAGCCTCTGTGTCTCAATGGTTACCACCACCCTGGATGCTCCCACCCTCCATCAAGCACCCTTGCTGGGGAGAGAGGACCTATTTGAGTCACATCCTACCCAAAACAATCCTTCCTTCCCATCACTCTCCATGTAATTCTTCTTGCTGCCAAAAAGCAGCCAGTAACCAACACCAGTATGCTGGTGGTACCACCTGCCCAAAGAAGCAAGATGCTCACCTTACGGACAGATACTCGGCAGATGCAGGGGTCAAGGAGTCCAGTGGCTGGGTTGGCACTCATTTTACACACAAAGGTGAATTTCTTTTTCCAGCGGACACAGTTTTCCTGAACTTCCTCTCTATGAGAATGAAAAAAAAAATACAGTCTTCAAATAAAGGTACAAAGACATCAATTATCAATTCCAATTATTAAGTATCTTTTTTAATGACTGGCAACCTGGCCTGCAAAGATCCTCTGCAAGACAGCTTGGTCCACACCACCTGAACTGCACCACACAAATGTGTTATGTAGGCATTAAGCTTTTCACTAGTCAACACAGGTGCAATCCACCTAGGTTACAGGGAAGACTAATCACCCATCAACAGAGTTTGCCTTTAAAACTCTCCCAAGCTCTCTGACATTTCCTGCTTAGCCGGTTTAGCTCATTCACCATCCGGCCTGGACAGATCCAACCTCCATAACTGAACTGGGCTGAGGGTTTGCAAACTTACCTTCCTACGAGTCTGGTTTGCACAGCCTCTGTACAGCAAACGTGCTCTGTGTCCTGGACAGCTTGTCCTTCCCAAGCAGCCATCCTGCTCCTTATGCTGGGACCAAGCCAGTGGGAACAGCCAGCTCAAAGGAGGACAAAAATGCATGTGGAAATGCTCCTGGGTGCACAGGGACAGGACTGGGCCAAGCAAACACTGTGCTTCACATCATGGGGAGGGTTTCAAACTGTAAAGCAGTCTCAGCCAGGGAGGAGGTGGTTTTGGTTGCACAGCTTCTGAGGTGCCTACCCTCATCTCCAGGGTGAGTGGAGTAGCACATGGCTCTGGCATAGCCTGAGCTTGCAGAAGGAAGAGAAGAAGCCTTCCCAGGCACAGGAATCACTTCAGGTATAACTTTGGCTTCTGAAGAGGCTTTCACCCTTCAAAGGAGCCTGGAAATGAGGTGTGGGGGTCCTTCCATGGGGCTCCAGTTCCCCACTGATCCTCTGCAGGACCTGATCTGTTTATAGCTCAGAGCCTGGCCCTCAGCCAGTTAAGTTCTCAAAGTAATGAGGTCGAGGGGAGGGAAGGGACGGCACTTCTGACAGCGATGAACTAGCAAGTTTACATCTCGCTCTTATCTCTCCTCTTAGCACAGGACAAAGGGGCAAGGGCACCTGATAAACTGTTTGCTTTACCAGGGAAAGGGTGGCTTCCCACCATCTGACCAGAGACTGGTGGCAAAGGGGAGAACGATCAGTTGGTGCTGCCTCAACTCTCCTCCTGGGAAGGAAGAGGCAGAGGCTGGTGCACAGACCAACAACCCCTCTGTGACTTGAGGTGAGCCCAACAGGACAGACAGCAAGTCCTGGATCCTGACCCAGGAAGTCCTGGCTAGTTCCCAGAACCATTTTGTGAGACCTGAATGTGCCGGCCAAGGCAAACAGAGGGAAAAGAAAAAGAGTAGCTGACAAATAACTAAAACCTGTAATCCTCTGTAATGCAGATAAGGGCTGATCATCCCTGTTTAAAATGTGGGAAAACAGAAGGCAGCAATTCCTTCCAGGCAGTGAATTTAAACTCCTTCCAGGCAGCACCAAGACAAGCTATTGAAGTCATTGAAAAGTGAGACATCTAAGGGCCAAAAATACCTTTGAATCTGGGATTAATTCAAGATGAGATCTGGTTCTTATTGCTCCACTCAACTCACTCCAGCTCCCTCCTTCAGACAGGAGAAGAAACACTTCCAGAGGGATTAAAAAGGCTTTGCCCATAATAAAATATTCACCAAATTAGGCAAATTAAATTTCAGATGTGAGGTGTCTTAAACCTGACTTAATAGTGGGCATCTCAGACAACCTGAAGGAAGGAAAACTCAGATACAGATGGAAAAAGAAATTCAGCAGAATAGAAAACACTTGCAAACACAGGTGCTTCATAAACACAAGGCACATGGGGTACAGAAAACACTGAATATTTTAGCAGTATTAGTGATCTTTTAAAAGGAAGTTCTATTTTCTAGAGAGCAAGGCTAATGCTAATTCTGCTAACGACACCAGAGCTTCAAGCTGAATCCTGGAAGCTACAAGCAAACTGTCTTGGGATCAGACAGGTACAACAGCCCATTGCTGCAAAACCCATGCACTAACATGGCTCAGAGCTCTAACCCTTGTCACAAGCAAATATCTGAGCAAGTGAGTTTCAGCTGCTGAACGCCCATGGCGTGTGCGTGGCTCCCCACGGCTGCTTCGTCAGGGAAATCGGCAAGAATTGCTGTCCTATGTGAGTTTCCTTACTCATGAGTTCTTGCTCGTATTACAATGCAGCTATGATTAAGCATCTGCTGGATGCTGCTAAGTCCAATGAAGGCTAATTACTTCAAACCATGGCAAAAAGTACTGATTAGTAATAGAGCTCCTTCATAGCTAATTTGCTGTTAGCATAAGCTCTGCTCACAGACATTCTGCTTCTTATTAAGGTTGTATGTTGGCTTTCCAGAACTGCTGTAGATACCACACGGTACAAGGGATTAGGAAAAGGATTTTAAGGGGTTATGTTACCCACAGCACTGCAAACATGAACCCGAGCTGCAGGTGCACATGCAGCTTGGAGTTTTTTATGTCATTGGGATAGTCTACACAGGGCGGAAAGGAGTTCACAAGATAAAATTCAGAGCTGCTTTCCAGTCATGAGTTTCACAATCATTCAACGATGACTTTCAGCTTTCTTTTTTACTTTAAAAAAAAGTGGCTTTTAACGGTGGGGGTTGGGTCTGTATCATTAGACAAGCAAGCAACAGCATCATTGTTTCAAGTCAAACTTTAAAAAATCAGTTCCACAGTTCCAGAAGATAGCATGTGGGGAGGTGATGGGCTTTGTCTATCCACCTTCCACCAACCTTTCGTTAGGCTGGTAATTAGAGAACCCTAAAACAGGGGGGAAAAAAATAGACTCAGATGAGGAGTAGTTCTGTATTTAGCCCTAGAATATTCTATGATGTACAATTAGGAACCATCATACAGAAAACCTAAACTACACAAGAAGTGTAGCGAGAGCTGCATTGAGAGGCGTTTCCTTCCATCCTAATCACAAGACACCTAAAAAGCAAAGCAGAAACTAACAGCTTAAAACCAGAAGTGTCTAATTTTAAGCTTTACTCTGTATTTGGAGAGCCAGAAATAGATCAGACCCATGCTTGATATGAAGTGCCAATTCAACGGGCCTTCAGAAGTTTTATTTTAAAAAAGCTGTCTGTACCATTCAGCAGAAAGACTCCCAGAAAGCTGAATCCCTCCCATGCTAAGCTTTGCCCTATTCCAACTACAGACATTCAAAGCTGTATAATTACTCTTCCAGACCTAAATATACCTCCTCAGAATAAACTGATGCAACCCTGCAGCAGCTTTTGTGAAAAGTGGAGTTCCAAAAAGAGCTTTTTGGGGTCTTCCAAGCCTGGAGCTGCTCACCCACTTCCAGCTCCTTCACCAGCCAGAAAAGGACAGTTTACAGCATCCCCCTGCCACCATACTAGCCCTGGAGTGAAGATTTAACAGAAAAAGGTCAGTTAAAGATGTTTCACAATGGCACGCTATGAAACCAGGCAATGGGAATGATGCACTGCAGTGACCCGTTGGTTCACCTGCTCTTACAGAAATCACCATGTGCTTGGTGAAGCCACCAAGACCTCTTTGGGTTCAGATCTCAGGCAAAGCCTTACTGCAGCTCTGGAAATAGGTGGAGTAACATGTGACAAACAGATTTTAGAGAAGAGATGTTTACCGACTGTGATTTTAGTGCCATGGACAGAGTAGCACTGTTAGAGAAAGCCACAAAGCTCACTATGAATGCAAGTTAGCTAAAGCAAACACTTCCAGCAAAAAGCCATGTACACAACCTGTGCTATCTTGGGCTATGGCAGGCCTCTGTCCCACATGAAAACCTCGCTAATGAAACACCAGAGCAGAGAGATTAAAACTGCTATTTACAGACTCAAAGCCGAGTTGCGCCCAACTGGGTATCATGCTTCAAACACCCAACCTGCTGAAAGAGTTTGTCTTGCTGAAGCATTTAGAAAAGCAGATGTTTCACTCTTCATGGTAGTAGTCAGTTCAAGACAGTTAAAAGTATGAAACATTATAAGGAGGCCACAGGCTTACTGGGAGGGTAATGACAACAAAAAATACCTTCCTAATACCAAACATTTCAGTAGAGCAATGCGTCTGATGTATCAGTATGGGAGCAGATGTGGGAAAACCTCAGGCTAAATGAGAGGGAACAGAGATAAGCACACACAAAGAGCTGCTTATTCAGATTCCCTCCTTCTCATCTACACAAAGGGGGAGGGCAATCTTTCCTCTTTCTGACACCCAGTCCACACGCTCACTGTCCCCCCTCTCCGAGCTTTGGATCTATGTCAGACCCTTCAAGCAGAACTCATCCTCCCGCCTGCTGCCTTCTCGAGGTAGAGTGTACTGTGCATCCTCCTCCTGTTCACCACTGCAAGGAGTGCAACATCACTGAAGCAGCATCTCGATCTGATAAGGCACAAGGAAGATAACACCATTTGAAACAGGCCAAGGAGATAAGTCCCAGCTCAGATTCCTTTAAGTGCAAGGGTCTGAAAAAACAGCGCTAGAAGGGGCCTCGACACAATCCAGCAGTGGGGAGGAAAGTAACACAACCTCAGCAATGCAGGTACAATCCCCTCAATCACAGAGAGTGGTGGGGAAAATCAAATTATTTCAGCAGTTTGCATCTAAAGGCAGCACCATTTATCTTCTACAGCATTTCTTTACACGGCACCATCAAGATAGGCTCATCTACTGCCCAGCACTCCCAAGGGCTGAATTAGAGCAGGATCAGTGATGCTCCCTTAGCTTGGCAAAGTCTGGAACAATCCGGCGTCATGCTCAGGAGAAAACAGTTACTATTTTAACCAGGTTACCTAGTGCAAAGCTGTAGGAGAGACCTTTGGTAATGGCAAGGAAAAGTCCCTGAAAAACCTGTTTCAAAACTGGCAGAAGATGCCCAGGTCAGCAACCAGTATTCACACCACTGTGCTCCCAGCATGCCAGATTTACACTGTCCTGCAGACACAGCAGGTCCTGATACAAACAGAGGGCCTAATTGCTGCCTATAAAGCACAGAAAACACAAAGGTGGCTGGAAACATATATATAATAGAAAGTGAGCCTTCATTTAGCCATTAGCTGGTTTAGATGCACGATCCAGAAGGTGTAGGTATCCCCAAATAACAGGCTTAGGACTGGGCGTTTCACTGCAGCACAACTGTTAAAGAAAACTGCAGCTCTGAGGCTTTGCCATCCAGATGCCTGGCAAGGAAAGGAAGAGAAATCACTAGTGAACAAGATGTGCCATGGACAGAGCACAACGAACAGCAGCGTGGGAACGGATCACATTAGAAAAGGCTTGGGGCTGCTGTCTCTTATCTTGTCAAGCTCGTGCAGGTCAAACAGGCAGAAAGCAGAGGCACACATGATGCAGCAATCTGGGAAGCACAGTGGAAACGAATCCCAAGAACAAGAGGTGAGACACTATATTCCCTGGGGAATACCATACAGCATCATAAGAATCCAGCTGGATACATGAGACATGGAAATTCAAGACAGTTTAACCTGGATGCATCCAAGTGCTTTACAGCAAGTGATTTAACACAGAGAGAACTGAGCAGAAGAACAGAAAGGGCTGCAAGTAGCTCTCAACAATAAAGTGACTCTGTTTTGACTGGGCTGACATCACAAACCAGAACAACTGCCAACCCAAAGAGCTGGACATCCCCCCCCACTGCAAACAACCCCGTATTCTCCAGCTGACAAGCGCTGGTTGTTGTGTAGTAGACATTAACAGTTATGATGGAAAAATGGCTCAGAGACAGATGATGCAGACTGTGTTACTAAGAGAACTAAGCGAGCCTTTGTCATTTGAAACAAGTCTTATTTGGATGTTTCTCTGCAAGTGTTTGTAACAAGAGTTCAGCACTAAGGTCATCATATCCACCACCTACTCATAAATTAACTTCTAAATTCCCAGCAAACCCATTCCAACGGCCCACGGTGGAGAAGGACACCTACCCACACCTCCCTCCTGGCATCAGCTTACACCTATTAATTTAGCTCTTCATTTGCACCAGAGGAAGATATGTATAGGCTCCTTAAACACTGAATTTGAACACCACTGCTTTTAGAATGAAGTATGCACACAGCCCATTTTCTAGGGGGAATGAGGCAAGCTCCAGCACTTCTGGAGGGCTTCACCATGCTTCTTCAGTTTTGCCTTGCACTGGGAGATGGACAATCACCCGTTCATCCACTCCTGCTGTTTGCTGGCCCCTGCTGAGGTGGGGAAAGAGTGAACGGGGAAGAAAAAGTAAGGGGAAGTCAGCTCAGGAAACTATATTCCATATATGCAGTCAATATCACAGCCTCCATAACTCCTATTTGACTGGAGAAGAGGCAAATACAGGAAAATGGATTAACAGCAACCGGACAGGAAAGAAAAAGCTAATGGAAGAAATTTCAGTAAAAAATAGACAACACTGTTTAACTGGAGGACAATGAGGGAAGACGACAACAGCACCAAGCATGTGAAGGGTACGTGAGGAAAGAGCTGGGGCAAAACCAGGGTAAGCATGAAATAAAAACAGGACACAAAGAAAGATTTAGAAATCCTCCTTGAGAATAATCTGGTATCTAGCAGGCAAGTGATTGACTTTCTATGGCTTTAACCTTATTTCCAGAAGAAGCCTATTTCTGTAGATGCACGGCTTTTGAACTGCACATTACAGTTCCCTCCAAGGTAGTGATCAATCTTGATAAAGGTTCACCAGTACAAGCCAGGGAGTGATAATACCTACAGCAGAAAGGAAGGGGGGCAGTCAATGACCAGCAGAAAACCCTCCAGCATCAGCATTCCTTGTGGTGCATTAACAGCTTCTGTGAAAGGCAGTAATTCAGTTATGCCTGGACTCCAGTCACGTGCATCCAGACATGTGTCTTTTACAAGTGACAGACGTGAAATCCTGCACCTCATGTAGACTATCCTGTAGGCAAGAGCTTTGTCATACAGTCCACCTCGTGTAGTCCAGATCACTGCACTGCGTCTCCACACTCTCCAGTACTTCTAAAACTTGGTACAGGGGGGTCTTTCAGACAAAAAGTATTTTCAACCATTCCTTGTATCTAAATCTTCAAACATTTATGTTCCTCCTAACATGAACTATGTTAAAAATACTGTAAGAAACAATGGAAGTTATTAAAAATAGCATGCAGCTGGTCACCAAAAGCTACAGCAAAAGTTGCATAACAAAATAAAAATTTTGCCAAATGGAGAAAGAAAGTCCCAAAATAATGACCCTTTAAAACTTAAGCTATAGAACAAGTCAGATGAGTTTTGGAAGAGTAGGTAAGGGTGGAGCAGGGAGAAGGCAAGGGGAAATAATTATAACAGACTCGACTGCAGAGAAGGCACATGTACTTTGCAGACAGGACATGTCCAGCAGAGCCAGTCTGCTTTGAGGTATTTATAATTTACATTCTGTCATCTCAAAGCAGAGAAGAAAAGCCGGACATCAGGAAAACAAGGCCAAGAAGGGAATGTAACAATAAATGCATCTACTGTTACACACTGTGCTGAAGACAGACCAACTTGAAGCAGCACATATCCAAGGACTTCTTGCCACATCTACAGAGCACGGCCTGCTTTTGGTCAGAGGCCAAGGATGCGTGCCAGGAGCAAAAACATTACAAGCAAAGAACCAAACTCTTAAGTGTAAAGAAAGGAATAACTGGATAGATGACTCAGTAACTGAAACACAAGTCTGTAATAACGTGCGTATTGAACACCAAAAAACGCATTTGCTTTTTTTTGAACTCTGATCATGCACTGAGTCACCAAACCAACTCCTACTTCTATTGTTCTGATCGACTACGTTGGAGCTGAATTAGTGAAGAACGAATCATGTGCCAAGCTGCCAAGCTTACCACTGGTGCTTTCGTCTCATAAGCAAATTCAGAAGGATTTCAGTGACAGAAGAAACAAGAACAAGTCTGCACTGCAGCTTCCACTTGGGTCCGCCCAGATCACCCACCAGCTCCTACACAGAGGTTGCTGTATGTTGGCGTGGCATTCTCCAGCCCATCTCAGATGCGTTGCTCCTCTCGGTCCCGTGGTTGATCTGTGCTACCTTGCAGCTCACACCCAGCACGCTTCGAAGAACTTGCCTAACTCTGGGCATCCACATCTTTCAGATCTGCTTTTCCACAGCTATGATCACTGAACAATCAAATGTGCTCTATGTATAAAACAGGCATGGGAACAGTTTAACTAAGAAGGGCTTCTGAACTCTTAGCTATGCTGCTGGCCAAGTCAGCTGGAGTCTCAGGGGATGAGCAAACCCGAGCTCAGAGACCTTCATGTGACTGGGTGTTCAGGCCCATTACCAAGTTGACTGCACAGTAAACACCAACAAAAATTAAAAGGAAAAGCAAAAATCCTGACAATTCCAGGGCCCATTTGCCCTTTGGCCAAATCACAATTCACATTTCCCCTGTGTTTCTAACAGACAGAGGAACTACATCTTCAGAAGGTCCCAAATGCTTCAGAAAAACCTTGTGGTTTGTTCTGTACAGATGCTTCCCAGATTAAAGTAGATTAACCCACCTTATTTCAGAGTCAATACGTGTTTGTGTATCACACTGTAGCTCAGAAAGCCTTTTCACTTCTGGCAGACTGCAGACATAAAATGAAGATTCACTGATTATGTGTTGCTGATATATTTATAAACTTGCCTCATCCCCTAAGTGTTAGGTGTCATTCTGAGAGATTCCAGATCTCCCTTTCCCTGACTACATTTAAACTCCTAGTAAAGAAAGACAGCACCATAAACTCCAGAACAACTCTGATAATGTCCCTACCACACAGTGTACAAGATATGGTTACAACTCCATGAGGCAAGAAAGCTCTATTTGCAAAGATGCTCTTCTAAAGAAAAAAGAAAGCTACCTTGTAAAACAACCCCCCACACCCCAAATGTGCCCCCCAAGATGAGAAAAAAAAATCAAGGCATGGGTCAACTCAATATTCAAGGGCTTTGCTGGTGTAGTAAATCTGAAAAATGAAAACCCTAGAGGGAATCGACACAAGATGAGGAACAACATCCCTCACACAAGTGATGTACACACAGGCAAATCCTTCCGCCTCTAAGGCAAATTTATGGCACCTGAAGACATGCTGATGCCAGAATAGTTAAGTGACATTTTTTTTGCCAATATCAGCCCTGTTTCAACCAGGAGAGTTTTCCAATGTAGCTGTACTAGAGAAACTTTTGTAGTGCAAATTAACCTGTACACCAGGCCAAGTTCACTTCTGGAATAATTTCATTAATGCCGTGTGATGTAACATCACTGCATCTTGGCTCAAGTACACTGAAGAGCCCTTCAGTAAATCAGCTGCCTGAAGTCAACCCTGGTGCTAAAAGTAGGTTTAGTTACCCAAGAGGTAACACCCTACCATGTCCAGACGTGTTCCCTTCTGAGTCACTTCTACATGGTATACATTTAGTCAAAACCAATACAGTAATCCAGGAGAAAGCCCTTTATACATTAAACAGCAGCTTTTTCATTCCACAATGAAAGCAGGTGCTTTACGATGGCTCCTTTATAAAGACACGGTTCTGGAGTACACACCAGGTCACTGGTTTTAAGGACAAGGTACAAACACACTTGCACTGAACTTCCATACCCTCCATCAATATTTATTGCTGTTATGGTTTAACAGCAAAAGTGCTACTCAGCAGAAGAGGTTTGCAGATTAGAAGAGGCTGTGGAGCAAAGCCTGACTCGTCACAATGCTGGTGGTGATGGGCTGGGACTTCTAGATTCTGCCTGTCCCAACTCTCCCTTCCTTTCTGCCCCAATGCCAGAGTGTGTCAGAGCTCGTGTTATGCCACGGTTCCAGAGCCAGCAAGAGGAGAAGAGAGAAAAGGGTTTGAGACAGAGCAATTCTCCAAGAAAGACTAATATCTCATGATGCAACTTGTCCTAATCAGAGAAAGGTAATTTCATAAGTTACATCTTGGTTCAAAGCAGAATATGGGAGAGTTCTGCATTTTGCAACAGCAGTCGGTGCTGGTTAAGCCCCGTCAGCATAGGCTCCTGCTGCTCAGCTGCCAGGAGAAGGTTTCTGAGGATCAGACAGTTTTTACCTCCTCTGTGGTTGTCACAACCAGCTGTATTCAGACACATTTCCTTGTTTCTCCCCTACTGAGAGCAAACAACACCGGAGATGTGTGTGCATCACTTCTGAAGGAAAGACAACATGCAGATTTGTTTTGAAAGAACAGACGTACTCACACTGAAAGCAGGAAAAGCCATTGCTATAAACCTACATCAGAAATGGACCTTAAAGAGAATAATGGCCAAACAAAGCACTGTCAGCTACTCCCTGTACAGCAGAAAAAATGGTATTAAACAAAGCAGAAAGGCAGCAAATGTAAGAAACAGTTGTAGGAAATACACTCCTCCACAAGACAATTTCCCTTGTGGCAGGGAGCACCGCAGGCTACTGAAGGCATCTGATGAGCAGCACTGCCCTTGAAAGGAATTCAACATTTATGCAGATACAATTGCCTGGTGTTACTGAAGTATGAGATAAAGCATAACAGGCCTGACAGAAGCCAGGAAAAGAGCTTTCCTATAGAGGGGTTCCTACATAATTAATCTGTCACAGAGGCAAGCAAACTGCCTCCTGAACAGCCCCTATTGCTGAGGCTGGAAACAGGACACTGCACGAGCTGGGGCTGACCTGGTACAGCAAGGCTAAATCAAAATGTGAATGCTAAAACTTCTGCTCCAGTCCAGGAGCTTTAAGAGATTTGGAAAGATTGAAGAATTATAAATATTCTAGATTCCTCCTTTTTAGTATGTGACACGCAGGCACAGCCTGGGTGATGATGGGGAGAACAGAAATGAGCAAGAGAAATGGAAAAAGCATGATGAAAACACAACCAAGCTGGCAAACCTCTCCCCAACCCATACACAACGTGTGCGTGAACAAAAATCCACTGAAATCCCTGATACCACAGCCAACCTCACCTTCGCTGTTCCAAGAGCAGATAAAGCTTGGAAGAACCTGACACCAAGCAGGTGAAAAAATAGTTCTCTAAGCCTGAGTTTTTCCAGACGAGCTTTTCCTTCCCTTCTCCTGGCCATCCGTGTTTTTATTTTGATGAGCAATGTTATCCCTCATGGACTGGAAACAAAAGGGACCAGGCAGATAACAGGGCAACTGGAAGCCTTCACCAGGGTTCACTCTGGGCTCCCTGTTTTGTGCTCCACACACTCACAACCAGCATTTCAGGAGGAATGAAGACTCCAGCAGCAGTGCAGGAAGGTGTCTGCTGACCAGTCTTTCACGTGGCACCTGGCTGAGTGAGCCTCTGTTGATCATTAACACAATACCCATTAGTGAAACATCCTGTCGCAGTCATTTCATACAAAGTTTTATTCTGGAAGCAAAAAATGGAGGTATGTGACCACCTCAAACTGAAACCCTGCGGCCATGTACCTTTCACAGTGTTTCCTATTCCTTGATCTGCTTTTTCATCGCAAAGCCAGGCTGGAGCATAATGCTTGGTAATTTCTGAAAGACACTAAACAGGACCTGAGATTTCCTTTTCTACAGTTGTACACTTAATGGCAACAGAAGGGACTTGCATCCTTGAGGCAAACATGCAGCTCTAGGAGGCTGCAATCCCAAAAGACAGTTTTCTAGCTTTAGCTGTATTTCAGGGCACACATTTCAGGCTAGTTACCAGCACATGCAGAGGTGATGGTCTCTGTTGGTCTCTAAAGCTGTATTGCTAATTGAGCACTGCAGCTTTCCAGCCCTTCCAGGACAATAAATCCATATACTATCTTCCTTCCTCCCCTGTAAGCAATCTCAGTGCTTTCAGGCTCAACAGTTTTCATTTCTTATTTAGAACACAGCACACAGCCGTGAAAGTATTTTTAGCTGCAGTCCCAAACCCTGCTACAACACGGGACCTCCTTCAAGGCCTCTTCTTCACCAATGAAGCATAAATGCAGCCAAAGGGAAAGCACAATCCTGCTCTCTTGCCAGATCAGCTACTTTCTATCTGCAGGGTAAGAATCTGTTATACAGACTGTATATGCTATTCCTTATCTAGAACACCCTGTCTCTTCCATACTTCCCTCCTCCCAATCCTTTAGTCTCCATGGGCTTCCTCATCCCCACAACCCCAAGCCATTTCCTCCATCTTCTCCTCATCTCAGTTCACCCATTGAGCTATGTGACAGACTCACAAGAAGCACGTGAAAATGACCTCCATGAAGATCAGCAATTTCAAACCCTGCAGAACAATTCCCTTTCTTGCTCGTCAGATTAAAAATACACTAAACAAGAAGGCTGTTCATCCAGCAAACACAGGCGCAACTGTTTGTCTAGTGGGAAGTGCCCTTCAAACCCAGGCACTAAAATGAGACGCCGAGTCCCACTGTATGGTACCAGAGAGATCATGATGTCAAGCCTGAAGTTACGACAGCGATGTCTATAGTCTCTCCCAGCACATGCACAAAGGTATAATATGAATAAACTGCAAGAAATAAAAAGCCCCTCATCCTGCAGGGCAAGCAGCTGGTCCTGGGGTGGGCTTACACATCCAGCCATGCCAAATTACACTTGAAATAATCAACTTTACAGCACAGGTTATCAACACAAGGTCACAGGCCATTACAGAAGAAATAGGCAGATCCAAATGTTGGTCCAGGACAATCCAAATAGCTTCTGTTTTACTATACAAGGAGCCACAACTACAACATAATTCCTGACCCATCTCATAGCAGGCTGCACGCCCAGCGCAGAACCGGTAGCCCACAAAGGATGCAATACACATCCTGTTTGAAAAAGGGAGGCTGCATACAGAGCCACATCCGTCTGTCCTTGCACGGATGAGACCCCACAGAGTCAAGTGCAGGTGGATGCTGCAAGAGTTCACCATCCCAGGCTTGCCTTGAAGTGAGAGAGGTTTCTGATCTGGGGGGACGCTGGATTCTTTCCTGAAACACTACCAGATGTAACTTCCTGCAATAAAATAATAATAAGAAATAAATCTGTACCTACCTCATTTATCTAGAAACTGGGACCAGAACAACTTGCCATTGGCAACTTATGGCCTATTAAAATACCAACAACTGTGGAGCGAGACCACAGGCTCCTGAAGGCATGCATGAATTCCTCAGAAATACAGCTACAAAGCTAGAGTCAACACTGGTGGCAGCTCAAGAGCACAAAGAATAAACAGACTGGAAGCCATTTGGTTTTCCTCTGTATTTCAGAAATAAATATACGTCTTAAGAGGGGGGCTCACCCTCTCCTACCTCCCCTTGTCCTCAGCCAGAGCCGATAGCATTGCCACCCTGTAAATCACGCAGGCCACGGGGCCCCCATCTCAAAGCAGAACATTAATTTCCAATGAGTAATTTGTGAGCCAAGGGCTGCTGAAGTCACACAGATAAGGCTGTTGCTAAGAGTTTGCTGTCAAAGCAACACCAGGAATCGGCGATGAGGAGGAAGTTTGAAAGCCGGCTGTATCCAAACATATTTACTGATGCTGTACACACAGCGTATCGGTTACAGGGCTTTAGATTACAGCTCTGGTCAACAAAGCAGCCCCTGGCTGAGCAATGGCAGGCGGAACAGGAGGCAGAACATGAACAGAGACTGCTCTTTACTCAACAGGATACAGTCCCCGTGGCAGGAAAGTTTGAACGAAATTTTGCCTGTCTTGCAACAAGCTCTGACACGGTGACCAGTGACAGGAAGAGGCAAGTCCAGCATGAAGTACATCAACCCACCCCAAAGCCTCTGAGTTGTACCCTGCAGGGGCAGCAAGCAGAGCCCAGAAAGGGTGGAAGAAATGCTCTGCAAACTCAAGGTGCAGCTTAAGAGCCTCTGTGCTGGGGACAGTACTGAAAGGGGATACAGAAAACCTGAGGGGGCTCTTTATCAGGGAGTCTAGGCATAGGACGAGTGGGAACAGGTTTAAGCTGAAAGAGGAAAGATTTAGATTAGATATTTAGGAAGAAATATTTTCCTCTGAGGGTGGTGAGGCATTGGCACAGGTTGCCTAGGGAAGTGGTGGATGCCCCATCCCTGGAGGTGCTCAAGGCCAGGTTGGATTGGGCTTTGAGCACCCTGGGGCAGTAGAAAGTGTCCCTGCCCATGGCAGGGGGTGGAACTGGATAATCTATAAAGTCCCTTCTAACCCAAACCATTCTATGATTCTATGAGCTTGCAGTGTTGTATCACTTCTGCACTTTTTCCAACACCACCAAACTATCAGAGGTTAAACATCATACACTACTTCTGCTCTCACAACTTGCACCTACATTTAGCTACATGGCTGGAACGAAACGCCTTTTTATCATCTCTGCTGTCTCATTTCTTCATATTTGTTTCAGAATGCAAGCAAGTACAAGTACAGTGCCTTAATATTATCTTGAACTAGGTTATGTTTTATTGCAAATCATTTCGAGAGGATGCATTCAAATGCCTCCCCCTCCAACACCCCCACAGCCCACTCCTGAGGCTGCAGCCAGAAAAGAAGGGTGTTAGCTTGTGGAGGTACTCCAGAGCATTACAACTCAATCTCTTGATCTGTCTATTAGGAATATATTTATACATAGGGAAGGTCTAAATTTTCAGACATGTTTGCAACAAAATCACTTTTAAAATATGTTATCATACCACATGATCTAGCAGAGGTCAGAGCCAAGCGCATGCTGTCCTAAAATATGGAACTGGGAGAACGGCTTGAAGTCACAACCAAAGTTCCTTCATCTACTACACCCTGGCAATCTCACTCTAATCAAGAAGCAGAGCTCAGCCTTTGATCCTCTCCTTTCACTACAGCTGGTTTTCTTCCCCTCCTGGGGACACTGACTCTAGAAGAAACTACTTAGTTACCTAACCGTTGCTTTAAGGCAGACTGTGGTGAAGATAAGAGATCTCAGCTGGGCTTTAGTCTCTGATTAACCAAATAGTTAACAATTTTCCACTATGAAAGAGCCAAAATGTGGTGAACCTGGTCACTTGAAGGATCCTGGAACATCAGGCACAGGGTTTATTTATGTAAAGAGTGAATTTGTCAAGCATTGGAGCAGGCTACCCAGGGAAATGGTGGAGTCGCCATCCCTGGAAGGATTTGAAAGATGTGTAGATGTTGCAGCAGGATTTAGTGGTGGCTTGGCAGTGCTGGGTTTATGGTTGGACTTGATGATCCTAGAAGTCTTTTCCAACCTGAATGATTCTTTGATTTATTATATTTGATTTCTAACTCTCACCACCCAAACCTGTATTTCGCAGGTGGTACAACTTATATTTCCCTTCACAAAGGTTCCTGAACCCAGAACACCAGCCAACTGTTAGCAGAGCAGCACTTCTTCCCCTTCATGTCCTACAGAAATTAAAGAGTTGTGTATCCCACTAAGACATGCTCTGCATCTTGCCAGCTGAGAAAAGCAAGTAGCTTTAGGTCTGTACCTACGGGTGACAAAGCCACACTCAGACAAAAGCTGACCTTGGTTGACAGGCAGCTATCAGTATGAGGTGCCTCCCCAAATACCAGCATTTCCTTTGGCTTTTGGGATACATCCTTACACACACACACACACACACACACACACATAAAACAACCATGCAGCACAGGAAATGGCCTTTCACTCTTAGTTAGTTAAAAATTGCAAGGTTAAGAGCATTCTTGGTTCAGGCTTACAGGACTGCAGAAGGCAAACTCTGTTCTTTGGTTCAGACTGGTGCAGGAGTGCCAGGATGAGAAAACCAAGCTGAAATGCTGCATGTGCTTGGGAAAGAATGACCCCAAAGGAAATACAGTCTGAGGTGCCTTCAGAAGACAATGAGGAAGGTGCAAAATGCCCTCAAAGTTGCTCAACTCATGCAAACCAGTCTTTCCTCAGCCAGGGGCTTTCAGAGTACAATCCCTTCCTTCAAATCCAGAAACATCAGAGTGAAACTATTGACACGCTAACAGAATAACGTGTGATGAAGTGTCAGGAGTCTGTGGATAACACCTGGCTTTTCACTTCCTTCACATCACACACCAGTGTCACTTGATGCCAACACACAACCAGAAATCAATCAGCACTGAGGTGAAGAGCATCTGGCTGTCACTCACCGCTAACTGACACTGCAAGCAGAGAAAGGGGGGAAATTTATTAAGTCTTTCTCTTCTATGATACCCGAAGATGTACACATACAAACCACATCAGCCTGTAGCTTTAGGCTCTTATTTGGACATCCAGGCTCCTGCCTGTATCGATCCACAGATCTAAAACCTCCCAATGAGCTTATCATATCATCTCTCTAGGAACAAAGACGCACCCCCTCCACTCCAAAAAGCTGCAAACTGGTACAAAATGCAGCAGCCCATCTGCTTCACAAAAACGGTTGCCATGAACACAACCCTACAGCTCTGCGCCTGCTATTTTTAAAGATATTTGGGAGGCAACTGAATTCACTGGTGGTTGTGCTATTTTAGTATCTGGATTAATACTATTCAAGGAATACACCGATACTTCTCTGTAGGGAAATACAGCACCTGCCTGGCCTACACCTGGCTCAGCAGAGCAATGTCTGTAATCCAACAGCAGAGTGATAGATCACAGACAATAGATGCTTTTCATGCAGAGCTCTGTAAACCAAAACGGGCAAGTCTTATCCTCAGAAGCCTCGCCAGAGTGTAAGGAGACTTTACAAAGAGAGGAGAAAGGACAGGCAAAAGGAAATTTACAGCTGCAACTTCAGTCATTGAAGAATCCACGGTGTAAAGCAAGGCCTGAGCAAAGCAACTGTGGAAAAAGGGGTACCTGCCTGCAAGAAAGAAAACAAAACAAAACAACACAGAAAGCCCAAAAGAGGCAGATCCCAAAGCTGAATGTGCTGACAGGACCTGGAACTTTTCCAGAGTGCCTTGCATTCCTGAGAGCATTAAGTCTTAATGCATTTCAGACAGGTTGCTCTCCAGCCAGGCTGCTTTGTCCCAGCCTGGGCAGAGGAGGTGCGAGTGCTGGCAGCCTGGGAGGAGGGTCCTGTCCCAGGCTGTGCCCCTCACCCACAGCACTGGGCTGCAGCAGGTCCCTGCCACCCAGCCTGAGGTGGACTTGGGACCGGCACGGTTGGACAGCAGCTGGCAGTACAGCTCCTGCTCCTTCTCTGCTCACAGGTCAAATTCACCCAGTGCCAGCCAACAACTCATCGGATATATCACATCTCCATCTCTAGCCACAGACATTCATAAGCTTACAGACCTACTTGGCAATGACCCGAAAAATCCGTTTCTGGAGACTGTTGCATTCTCAAACAGCACTCTCCACATCACGGGTCACAAAAAGAAAACTAATGTAGTATCAAGAATTCCCATACCTACTTCTCCCCCACCATCCACAGACTCTAAATGACATGGGACACCTTGTTCACATTGGTTGTCTGAAAACTCAGGGGCAGAAAGAGCTCCTGGTCTGCTCAATGCAGACCTCTGATTGCCACAGACCACAGAAGCAGCCCAAATCGATTGCAGAGCAAATACCAGACACTTTTTTACACAACCAACTCATATAAGATGACCTGACAGACACTATGACCTCAAACGCAATCAGATTTTGATGTGGTTGATTTCAGAGAAACAGTCACAGGCCTTAAATAATGTACAGACTTCTAACACAACACGGACATAGCATCTCTGTCCCTTTAATCTTTTCCCTGATCTAAAGAGTATCAAAGAGGTCATGGAAATGCCTTGGCTCTATTCTGTGCTCTTACAGTCATCATCTGGGAGCCTCTTCTTCTCACCGCTCCTGGAAATTCATCCCTCCTGAAGTCTCTCTAACTGCAACAGGGGGAAATACTTGGAAAAGGTCAAATGACTCAATACCACTGAGACGTGTAACTTCTTGAGCAGGAACAGGTTCCATGTGCTTTCAGTTAAGAGTACAGACAGGTTAGGGGAAAGGCAGCAAACCCAACAGCCTATTTCTCCTTTGTTCGTTTATAAACAATCAAGGCGGTTGAGGGCAGTCTATGTGTTTGGTTTAAATTACAGACGATTTCACTGCTGGAATATATCTGCAACGCACCGTGCTGAGCCAACTGCTGAACACCAGCCAGCTCAGAAAACAACCCACTGCAACCCAAACGGCTGGCGGCATCAGCAAATCCCAGCCACAGCTCCCAGAAGCTGTTTTCAGGGATGCAAAGGAGAAGGAGACTGCCATTTCTCAGCACACGCTTCTCTTGAGACACCCTCCCGTTCAACTCATTTTATTATGACTCCAGGAAGCAGAGGGGTTAATTTCTTTCCAAGTTCACATACTGTTTGAATTCCTTAGATAAGCTGCTTCCACCCAACGCAAGGATCTAGCCTCGCCTCGAGGGAGAACACTGTAAGGAAAAGCTCTTTTGATATATTTTCTTCAAAAGAGAAATTAATTCAAAGTCCATTTTTGGAGGTGTTCCTTGCCCATGGCTTCTACAGACTTCAGATGAGGTTGCATGATGCCTCTTGGAAGAAAAACTAAGCTTTGAGCAATGCCCCACCACTTCTATTGGCAAGACGGAAATGTTTTACGCTTGTCCAATAAAATCTCTCCTGAAGTGAGAAAGCTCAGTGTGCAGCACCACAAAGAGGAAAACCAAACCAAACCAGGCTTTAGCTCTGGGATAAAGCTGTTAACAGCTAGCATAAACTAATCCTGTGCCTTTAAAACTGAGCAGCCACTTAGAAAAGAAAAAAACCCCAAGTTTTGAAAGCTACTGAAGGCTTCCTTCACATCTTAAGGCAGAAAGAAAGCAAGTCTGGGCTGTTATGGAATTTGCGTTTGCATACTGTTGGTGATAATCCATGCACATAGTCGGAAACAAAACAAGTTTTTATTAGCAATTAGTAGCAGAAGTGGGGACAGACCTGCCTGAAGGAGTTAGAGAAATCCCAGTACACAACAACGCTGTAAGATGAACAGCAAAACAATCCCAACATGACCAATCACAAAAAAATAAATATACTGCAACTACGAACTTGGAAGGGCAACAGCATCAATTCAAAGAGATAAACTGTGCCTTTAACACTGACAACTTTGACTCCAGGCAGTAGTTTTCCCTTGCACAGCAATTTGCAATGCAAAGCAAGCTACTTGCACTCTTACCAAGAACGGTAATTTGGAAGCAATGGGAGAAAGCAAAGTTGGGAAGGGCTGATCTGCTTAGATACAGTTTTCTACAGAGTTGAGTTTCAAGTCAGGCATGAAAGCAATACAGCACAGGGTCTGAAACAGCGGTTGAGAACTTGGGCAAGGAGGGGGGAAAAAAATAAAAGAGAGGATTTAATCCACAAAGCCCAGACCCTTTCATGGGAGTGACCTCCAGCTCTAAAAAAGTCAATCCAGCTCTGATCAGCCACCACCACCCAGGTTCAGAGCTCTCCAGCTATGTTCTTCCCCCACTCTGGAGAACTATGCGGCATGTGGGGCCCTACAACAGGACTATTAAAATCCCATCGAGGGGTAGGCAAGTGGTAGCCACATGCTAAACCGTTCAAGTGAAGGATAGCCAGGGAAAGCAGCACAGCCAGGAAGCAAGTCTGTGAGCAGCTTCTTACCTGGTAGATAAGCTAGCAAAGTCTCCTCCATCTAGCAGCCTGATTTTGCAGAACAGAACCCCATTCACAAAGGGGACAGCAGTCAACTCTTCTAGAGTGAAACTTGTTTGAAACTTGAATTTCTTCTTCTTCATCAGGAAAGCCATGGGCAAACTCAGCGTGGAAAGCCCAGGAATTCCAAACAAGACCAGGGAGGAGCGGCTGAAACCACACACAGACAAGCAGAGGAATGGCACTCGTTCCACAAGCGCAAGCAGGGAGTAAATTCCAGTTCAGTTACGGCCCGGCTTCAAACGCACAATTCTCTTCTCTTTGGTGGTCGGATCTGGCTGTGGGATCATCGCCACAGTAGACTTCAGGTGAGGAGGAAGAGGTCAGATTAAATCTCTGCAACATCTCCAAGGGAAAAGGGAGGGAGAGAAGTCGGTCTCAGCTCCAGACCAGCTGGAGCTGTCCCAGTTAGAGGCTGCAGTGCTCTGTCTTCAGCACAAACTCTCGAGAAAGCATCTCTCATGGGAAGTCATCCCAAGTCTCCAAAGAAGCCTTAAGTCTGCAGGCAGCACGTTCAGAGCGCTTCCAGTTTCTACCTCCTCCTCTTGTGCAACTACAGGTCTTTGGGTCAGCCTTTGGGAGGGAAATGAGTAAATTAGTCCCAGTCAGTCTTGGGCTCCTCCTCCTCTAAAACCTGTTTGGATAGGTAATATTCAGTCCAGACTCATACCAGTCTTAAGAGGTATGGCCCCAATTAGCCTGGCCCCAACATCCTCTTTCCCCTTTTTGCCTAGAGCAAGCTTCACTGTTGTCATCCCCCTCATAATTTCTGTCTTGCAAAGCAGCTAATAAAAATCTGTTTTCAACCATCACCTTCAGAAACAGTTTACAGAGCAACATCAGTAAGCAAAAGCTGTCTTAAGAAATTAAAAAACCTGTTTCTCTTCTGTATTTCTGACCAGCTCTAAGTGTCAGCACCTGTATCTTACAAATGGAGAAAGCTGCACAGAGGGAAAACAAGCAGTCTGCTCCAGATTACACAGCGTAACAACCAAATCAGGTCATCTGGCTGTCCAATGGCCAGACCCACCGAGAATGCTGCCTTCCCTTAGCACCACATCCACACCAAGCCGTGCTCTGCACTGTTCAGTTTTGGGGCCCGAGACGGTTATTTTCATTACACATTTACACAACACCTCGGCCAGAGAGGACAAGAGCTGATTAGCATCTAAAAGGGATGAGGTTACGAACACCAGGCAGTAAACAATCCTCACTGATACTCAGAATTAATGGACTGCAAACCAAGGCAGACAAAGCTCCTTGCTGCCTACCTGACTGTGGGGTTAAAGCCCCTCTCGGCAGGAGAATCCACACCACCGGCCCGTACCTGCTCCCTCTACCCCTAACCAAACTGCTGCTAGGACTCAGCCTACTTTCCAACCCCATGCATCAAGGCGTGGACAGGTCTCAGCCCACCTCTGTGCCCTGTGGACCACACATCAGGCTGCAGTGAGATCACAGCCTGTCCCCTGGCATCCCCAGGTCATGCATTGAGCTGTGGTCAGGTCTCAGCTCTCTTTCTGAGCAAGGCACTAAATGGTGGCCAGGTCTCAGCCTGCCTCCTGGTTCCATGAACCACAGAGTGAACTTCAGCCAGGTCTCAGTCACTCGCTCAGCCCCAGGGCCCATGCACTGAGTGGTGGTCAGGTCTCAGCCCATGCACCGAGCTGCACCCGCGTCTCAGCCCTCTCCCAGCCCATGCACCGAGCTGCACCCGCGTCTCAGCCCTCTCCCAGCCCATGCACCGAGCTGCACCCGCGTCTCAGCCCTCTCCCAGCCCATGCACCGAGCTGCACCCGCGTCTCAGCCCTCTCCCAGCCCATGCACCGAGCTGCACCCGCGTCTCAGCCCTCTCCCAGCCCATGCACCGAGCTGCACCCGCGTCTCAGCCCTCTCCCAGCCCATGCACCGAGCTGCACCCGCGTCTCAGCCCTCTCCCAGCCCATGCACCGAGCTGCACCCGCGTCTCAGCCCTCTCCCAGCCCATGCACCGAGCTGCACCCGCGTCTCAGCCCTCTCCCAGCCCATGCACCGAGCTGCACCCGCGTCTCAGCCCTCTCCCAGCCCATGCACCGAGCTGCACCCGCGTCTCAGCCCTCTCCCAGCCCATGCACCGAGCTGCACCCACGTCTCAGCTCCCTTCCAGCCCATGCACCGAGCTGCACCCGCGTCTCAGCGCCCTTCCAGCCCATGCACCGAGCTGCACCCGCGTCTCAGCCCCCTCCCAGCCCATGCACCGAGCTTCAGGCAGGTCCCAGCCCCCCTTCCGGCCTCAAAATCACAAGCCGCCCTGCGGGATGTCTCATCCCGCTTCCCGGCCGCCCCCACCGCCCATCGACCCGGTCCCGGCGCGGCTCCTGCCCGGCCCCGCTCGCACCTCTCCTCTCCCGGCCGCCGCCGCTGCTCCCCGCCACTGCTGCCTCTGCCAGTGCTACGCCAACTGCGGCCCCTACGCCAAATGCGGCCGCTACGCCAGCGCCGCAAGCAGCCACAACGCGGCGCACCGTCAGCGCCGCGCTTCGGGAATACCGACCCGACACTACGTAACCGCGGCTCCTGCCCGGCCTCGTTCGCACCTCTCCTCTCCCGGCCGCCGCCGCTGCTCCCCGCCACTGCTGCCTCTGCCAGTGCTACGCAAACTGCGGTCCCTACGCCAAATGCGGCCGCTACGCCAGCGCCGCAAGCAGCCACAACGCGGCGCACCGTCAGCGCCGCGCTTCGGGAATACCGACCCGACACTACGTAACCCCCTCCTCCCCGGAGACGGGGTAGGGGAACGCGAGAGACGCGTCGGTTGATTGGGCAGTTGGCAAGGGGGCGGGCCGAGCAGAGCAAGACGCTGACTGGCTGTTTCCGCACGGGGCGGGAATAGAGCGCGGAGATTGGAGGCGGGGGGTGTCGGTTTGGGT
>JAUMJL010000226.1:0-16702 GCA_033558185.1 Dromococcyx pavoninus | reverse complement strand
GGGGTACAGGAGAAGCGGGGGGACGGCCAGCACCTTGCACCCCCATACCCAATTTTGGAGTTGG
This sequence comes from Dromococcyx pavoninus, assembly GCA_033558185.1. Classification (NCBI taxonomy): domain Eukaryota; kingdom Metazoa; phylum Chordata; class Aves; order Cuculiformes; family Neomorphidae; genus Dromococcyx; species Dromococcyx pavoninus. The sequence continues at coordinate 16,638 of JAUMJL010000226.1, read as the reverse complement.
GGCCCCCGGCCAGAGGTAGCTTTGGGCCAAACCCAGCCACAAAGCTCTGGTTCTTCATGGGGTGCCCATGATGGGGGGGGAGGGGGTGTCTGTGGGGGTCCGTGGGGGCTCAGGAGGGTTTGGTCTGCAGGGTCTCGTAGAGCTCCTGGCCCTCCACACTGAGGCCCTGCGTGGGAGAAGGAGTTATGGGGATCCCCTCCCATCATTCCTCCCACCCACGTGCCACCCCTCATCGTCCCCATCTGCCCTCCCATCACCCCCTGCCACTCCCATCACCCCCTGTTCCCCTGTCCCAAGGAAGGGCCCGGGGAACTCTGGTGGGGCTGCACCCATGGTGGGGGCTCCCAAGGACAGGACACCCCTCAAGCGACAGCAGGGGGACAGGGCATCCAGTGGGATACAGCACCCAGGGAATGGGGACCCCCCGGGACAGGAATCCCCCGTCCCCAGGCCAAGACCCTCCCCCAGGACTGGGCACACCCCACTTCCCAGGCCAGAATCCTCCATCCTCAGGCCAGGACCCCCTCAGGACTCCCCCCAGGACTCCACACCCCAAATTCCCAGGACAGGACCACCTCCAGTACCTGATACCCCCATCCCTGGGCCAGGACACCCCTCCAGTACTCGACATCCCCACACACACACTCACCGTGTAGATGTTTTCTTCCTTCCCCTCCAGGAAAGAGAAAGAGCTGGAGAGGGGGGGCGGGGGGCACGGACACCCCCACCCCCCACCCCACTGGGAAGTGGGAGGAAATCACGAGGTTTCCCTCATTTCTTCCTCTGATCCAGGACCACGAGAGCTCACTCTCTCCCCCCTCCCCTTCCCAATTCCCACTCCATGGAATCAGCACCCACTGGGATGGGCGCTGCCTGAGAAGGGGGCTCACCCCTTCCGGGGGTCCCCAACCCTGGCTGGGCTGTTACCTCCTTGGTGGCTGCCGGCTGCGCCGCGCGGTGCGCCAGGACCTGCCGGGGGGGGGGGGGGGGGGGGGGGGGGCACGAAGGGGGAGAGAAAGAGGGAAAAAGAAGAAATAAGAGGAAAATGCCCCAGGGTGGGGGTGATGGGGGTTACTGTCCCCCCCACAAAAGAGGGGGTTTGGCGGGTCCCGGCACCCACCTTGAGGCGGCAATAGAGGACGGTGAGGACGATGCCGTAGAGGAAGAGGATGGCGTCAAGAACGTAGCACAACTCCGGCTCCATCAGCGCCTCTGGGGACGATGAGGAGGGGTCCCCGTGTCAGCCTCACCCATGGACAAATCCTGACCCTGGCCCGGTTGCCGAGTGCTGCTGCATCCAAGCGTCGCCCCTTTGCGCACGCGGTGATGGCAAAGGGTCCCGGGCGATGCCGACATCTCCTCAGGCAGCGCCTGGAGTGACCGGAGCATCCCGGGACTTTCCCTGGGGTGCCATGAGCACCCCCAGAGCGGCTTCGAGGGATCTGGGATTATCCCAAAGGGCGCAGACGCTGCCGCTGGTGCTAGCACGACAGCCAAGCACCCCCCTCCAGCCACTTGCAGTGGTCACGGACCTCCCCACACCTCCTCACAGCGGTCACGGACCCCCCCCAGCTCCTCACAGTGGTCACGGACCCCCGCCGCTTGCCGTCCCTGTCCCCACCTGTGCACGGGGTCTGCAACAGCACCATGGCGGCCGCCAGCAGCAGCCGGGCTCCCACCGCACCCACCGCGCCCATCGCCCCGCACACCCGGAGCAGGGTCCGGCACTTCGGGGAGATCAGGCCGGAGTCATTGACCGCAGAGCCAGCGCCTTCCCCCCCCCCCGCCTCCTGCCGCCCCACCCCGCTTCCCCCCCTCCAGCCGGCGTCACCGTCCCCCTTCCCGCACACAGACACCGCTCAAAGGCCGAGCACCCGACCCCGAGCGGCACCGGCCTCCCATCCGGGCACCGCGAGCGCCCGCAGGGCCGGGTGGATGTCAGGGCCGGGTGGACATCAGGCGCCGGCAGCACCCAGAGCCGCAGCAGTGAAGGCAAAATTGGGGTCCCCCAGGCTCCCCCCTGTGCCTGGGGAGAGTGGGGACGTGCAAAGGGGAAGCTCTTGACCACGAGCCTCACGTGGGAAAGAGGAAGAGCTGGGTTTCACCAGCGGAGATGCAGAGATGGAGGCAGGGAGGGGCAGGACCCAGTTTAGCCTTTATTTGACCCAAATGAGGAGGGGGCTGGGGTCCCTGCGCCCACAGCAGCGCATGCAGCAGCTGCTGCATCACCGATCTACTTCCCCGAAGACGATGTCCTGTGTGCCTGGCGGGGAGAGAGAGAGAGAGAGAGAGAGAGAGAGATCACGGTAGGATCAGTCCCCCTGGAATGGGGAAGGAGCCCCCCAAAGATCCGGGGGCGTCGGAGCACCCCTGGGGAGGGAACGCACCGATGATGGCCACGACGTCGGCCAGCATGTGGCCCTGCGACATCCGATCAAGTCCAGCCTGGAGGAGAGCACAGGGACCCCCTTCAGCGCGCGGCCGCCCCCTCCGCAGCTCCTCCCCCAGCGCCCACCAGCCTCAGGGGGGCCGGCTCAGCACCCCCCCAGCTTTGCGCAGGGCTGGGGTGGCAAGCGGGGCCGGCCTGGCTCAGCGCTTCCGGAGCGGTTGCTGTGCTGGCGGGGGTCTCGCTCCCCCCACCCTGCGCTCGGTTATCGGCAGAAAAAGGAAACCAGTCTTGGCGGCGCCGGCACAGGGGGAGCCAGGATGAGGATGAGGGGATGTGTGGGCATAGGGACCCCTGCCCCAGCCTCTCCTACCAGGTGGGCGAAGCCGGGTGCCTTGATCTTGCAGCGGTAGGGCCGGCTGCTGCCGTCCGACACCAGGTAGACACCGAATTCCCCCTGCAAGGAGACAGGGATGGGGCTGGGGACACGGTGACGCCAGTGGGGGCTGAGGCTCCGGCCCCCAAACACTGGTCCAGGGACGGCAGAGCCCATCCTGCCCCACGCCGGAGTCCCACGATGTCCCCAGGGGTGGCACAGGACACCCTGCCCCGTGCCAACCATGCCGTGCCCATAACGCCGTGAGAAGTGGCACCTTGGGGGCCTCGATGGCCGTGTAGGTGGCCCCAGGGGGCACCTGGTAGCCCTCAGTGTAGAGCTTGAAGTGGTGGATCAGGGACTCCATGGAAGTCTGTGGAGAGAGCAGGGGCACCATCGTGGAGCGCCCGGGAGGAAACGCTGCCGGTCCCTGCGCAGGCGCCGCGGCAGCCAGAGCAAAGAGTGGGAAGCGGGGCCTTGGCCGCGGTCAGACCCTGGCACGGAGCCCTGGTGCTGCCAGAGCTGGTAGGGAGGGTCCTGGCCGGGCCTGGGTGGACAAGGAAGCGCCGTTACCTTCATCTCTGCCCGCTTGGGAGGGGATATTTTGGCATCATCCACTTTGATCTCACCCTGTGGCATCTTGTTGAGGCACTGGAGGATGATTCGGAGCGACTGCCGCATCTCCTCCACGCGGCACAGGTACCTGCGTGGGGAGTCCGCGGCCTCACCATCAGTCCAGGGAGCAGCTCAGAAGCTGTTGGAGCTTCCCCATGGCCACAGAGCAGCTGGTGTCCCCGTGGTGTCACTCACCGGTCGTAGCAGTCGCCCCGGGAGCCGATGGGGACATCAAACTCCACCTGGTCGTAGACGTCGTAGGGCTGGGTCTTGCGCAGATCCCAGTGGATCCCCGAGCCCCGGAGCATCACCCCGCTGGACAAAGGGAGGAGTGAGCAGTGTGTCCAGGGCAGGGATCCCAGCCCCACGCCAGTGCCGGGCCCTCCCCACACCCCAAAGCGGATCCTGGCACAGAGTCCCCACAGAGCAGCGGCCACAGAGGATGGCATGGGGACACCAGGCAGGACACACAGTCACAGCCCTGGCCACCGGGCAGCATCATCCTGGCAGCCACCGCTGCCACCAGTCCCCACGGTGGCTCCCATCAGCGCTGCGGACACGAGCCAGGGGACACTGGGAGCTGGAGGCAGGCTGGGAGCTGGTGCTGAGCTCTCTTAGCTCAATTTGGATCTTTCCAGGGTGGTGGCAGGAGGCTGAGCCCCCCCAGCATTCCCAGAGCCACCAGACGCACCTGAATCCATAGTTGAGAGCCTCCTCCGCCGTTATCACCCCGATGTCAATCGTGCGGTTCTTCCAGATGCGGTTGTTGGTCAGCATCTGCGGACACAGGCGCCAGTCACCAACCCCTACACTGCTCCTGCTTCCCAAGCCGTGGGAGAAATAACCCCCCCAGTACAAGTGACGCGGGGCGAGCCCTCGGCGCGCTGGGATGGGGCCCGTCCCTCCCCCCTAGTCCCACCTCACCTCCTCCACCTCGTCGATCCGCAGGGAGAAGTTCTTCACGAACTCGTAGATGTCGTCCATCAGGCCCAGGGGCAGATCCTGTGCCGTGGGAGGGATCAGCTGGGCATGGCCGGTGGCTCCGCAGGGGGACGTGGGGGACGCCCCCGCAGCTCCTGGCCGGCCCTCACCTGGTGCACCCCCCCGGGGCGGATGTAGGCCGCGTGCATGCGTGCGCCCGAGACACGCTCGTAGAACTCGAACATCTGCCGGGGGAGGAGGGGCTGCTGTGGCCGGAACAGCTCCGTGGGGAGCACCAAACCCCGGAGCCCCGAATCCACCCCCGTGCCGATCCCCTGACAAGGCTCTGCTGGGAGCCCTGGAGCCCAACGGTCTGGCACGGCCGCGCTGCCGCTCACCTTCTCCCTCTCCTCAAACATCCAGAAGAAGGGGGTCATGGCTCCGATGTCCAGCGCGTGCGTGGTGATGGCCATGATGTGGTTGAGCAGCCGGGTGATCTCCGCGAAGAGCACTGGGAACGGGGGGGCAGGGATGAGCCCCCTCCCTAAGCCCCCCCCAGGAGCCGGAGCCACCCAGCGTTACCCTCACCTCGGATCCACTGAGCGCGCGCCGGGGGGCGGATGTTGAGCAGCTTCTCCACGGCCAGAGAATAGGCCTGCTCGTTGCACATCATGGAGACGTAGTCCAGGCGGTCGAAGTACGGCAGCGCCTGGCGGAGGAACTGGCCCTGAGCGGCGGCTGCTGCAGCGATTCCAGCCCTGGAGGCAGCCCGGAAGCTCCAGCCTGGGCTGGAGCAGCTGCTGCCCCGGGATAAGGGAGACACCGTCCCTCTATCAGTTTTCCAGCACCTCAAGGCCCAAATCCTGTGCCCTCAGCTCGTGCCAGCTGGGAACGCGGTGCTGCCCTGAGCAGCCGGCCAAGCCCTGGGCTATTTCAGGCTTCGTTTCTCCCAAGGTTAAATCCAATTGGGACAATAAATCAGTTGGGTCTGGGTACAAACACTGCTCCAAACCCAGGAGGGTAAAGGAATCCCCTCCCGGTGCAGACAGATGGACAGCACGCCCCTGCCCCAGCAGGGTGGCTCTTCCCGCTGACAGACGCCATCCCCTAGGATTGGGAAGCACTGGGAATCACAGAATTGGTTGGAAAGAACCATAGAATAGGTTGGAAAAGACCTTGGAGATCATTGCATCCAACCACACCAGATCCCTGAGAAACCTGTCTTCTAAACCTCCACAGGGACGGGGACTCCACCACCTCCCTGGGCAATTCCAGTGCCTGGGAACCTTCCCCCTGAAGGCGTGGTGCTGGGGGGCACTGGGACGCAGTCACTGGTGCTGGGGCAGGTAATGCTGGGGGGCACTGAGAAGGAGCCACCATTGCTGAGGGGCAGAGGGATGCAGTCGTTGGCGCTGGGGGAGCACTGGTGTAGTGCTGGGGGGGGGACTGGGGACACTAAGAGGAGGCGGTTCCTCCTCGTCCTATCATTTGGGAGGAGAAGGAGGGACACCAGACCTGCAGGTAGGTCTTGTACTCGATGAGCTTCTCGGTGCCGCGGTGCAGGAGGCCAATGTGGGGGTCACACTTCTTCACGGTCTCGCCGCTCAGCTCCATGACGAGGCGCAGGACGCCGTGCGCCGCCGGGTGCTGCGGCCCGAAGTTGATGGTCAGGCTGGAGACCTTCTTGTGAGCCAGGGGGTCCTTGTCTGCTCCAGGGAGGGAACAGGAATCAGGAAGGGAGGCACAGCAACACCCAGCACCCCTCAGGGCTCTCCAAGAGGCCTTCCAGAAACTACACAGAGCACCCAACACCCTCCCAAGAGCCCCCAGCACCGGCCCCCAAGACTCTCCCAGGGACCCTAATGTCCTCCCAGAGTCCTGCCAGGGCCCCCAGCACCTCCTGAGGGCCCCCTCAGAGACCATCTAGGCCCTCCAAGACTCCCTCAGGGCTCACCCAGAGCCCCTTTAGAGACCACCCAGAGCACCCGGCGCCCACCCAGGGCCCACAACGACCTCCCAGGGCCCTCCCAGGGCCTCCAACACTTCCTGAGGTTTCCATCAGGGCCTTGGGGCCCCTCCAGAGCCCCCAAGACTCCTTCAGGGTTCACCCAGAGCCCCTCTAGAGGCCACCCAGGGCCTCCAACACCTTCCCAGGGTCTCAAACCTTTTCTCGGAGCCCCCTCTCCCCCCCTCACCGTTCCATGGCGGCGGCACCCACTTCTCGGTCTCCTTGCTGGGGTACATGACGGCGCCCGCGAAGTGCTGTGCCCACTCCACATCGGGCTGCCACTGCTGTGCCAACCTGGCGGGATGGGGTGTGACAGCGGGAACCGGTACTGGTACCGGTACCAGGCCCCGTGCCCTGCAGCTCTGTTGTCCCCGGTGTCACTGGTACCGCCTCTCGGCCCGCCACGTCCCCTCCCTGCTCTCACTGCTACCGAGACCCCAGTCCCCGCCGGTCCCCCCCTTCTCCTGGTGACACCGGTACCGAGCCCAGCCCACAGCCCCGCCCCGCTCGGTGCCCGTGCTGTCACCGGTAACGGTATGGTCCCGCCCCCCCCGCCGGTGTCAGCGGTACCGGGCCCCGCCGCTCCCTCCCCCCCGCCCCCCGTTCTCTCACACTCTCACTGGTAGCGGTACCCCAGGTCCCGTCTACGCCAGTGTCAACGGTACCGATACCAGGCCACGCCCAGGCCCCGCTCCCCCCGGTGTCACCGGTACCGGGCCCGGCCCACAGCCCTGGGTCCCCCTTCCCCGCTCTTACCGGTACCGGCACCCCAGGCCTCGTTCCCCCCCTTGTCCCCGGTACCGGTTCCTGCCCGCAGCCCTGTCCCCGACCCCCCCGCTCTTACCGGTACCAGTACCGTGTTCCGCTCCCCTCGGTGTCACCGGGCCCAGGCCCCGTCCCCAGCCCCACAGTCCCTTGGTATCACCGGTACCGGTACCCCACCCCGCGTGCCCCTGCTCTCACCGGGCCGGGGCCGGGCCCAGCCGCGCCACCGCCGCCCGCAGCCCCGCGGGGCTCCGCAGCCGACCGAGCGCCCGCAGCGCCGCCATCGCGCCCTTGGCCCCGCGCGTGCACTGCGCCCCCGCGGCCCCGGGTCTGCGCATGCGCGGCACTGCGCGGCATGATTGGCGAGGGCAAGCGAAGCCCTGCCCTACTGCCATGTTGAGTGTGGGCAGCAGCATCTTTGATAAGGGAAACATCCGGGGAACGGGCGTGGGAGTATCGCCATCTTTGTGCCGGGCAGAGGGTTGGGCTGGTTTGGAGGGGATGGGAATGGGGATGGGGATGGGGATGGGGATGGAAGGCACAGGAATGGGGACAGGGGTGGGGAGAGAGAGGACAGGGAGGAGATAGAGTGGGTGGAGCTGGGGATGGATGCAAGGGATGAGGATGAGTGGGGACAGGGATGGAGATGGAGGGGACAAGAGAAGAGATGGGGACAGAGAGGGCAAGGATGGGATGGAGTGGGATGGAATGGGATGGGAGGGACAGGAATGCGGAGAGAGGGGACAGTGTCAGAAACAGAGGGAACAGGACATGCTGGGCACAGGAAGAACGGGGATGATGGGGGGGAGTTTTGTTCCAAGGAGGTTGCTCAGTCCCCTCCTCCGCCAGCCGTGGTCCCCGTGTCCCCCTGCCAGAGGGGGCAAAACTGTCCTGTTCCCACCCTGGAACTGCAACGCCCTCTCTGCCTGGGGAGTTCCCAGGCTCCGACATCGGGATTGTCCCCTCCCAAGGGACATGGGGAGCACCCAGCTGTGCCAGGACTCTCCGTGTCCCCCCCCGTGTCCCCACTATCGTGGGGTCGTGGCAGCTCCCGTAGCCTCGCCCGCGTCACCAGCCCTGGTGACGCCAGCGGCCACGGGCCCCCACGTCACAGCTGTTCCCGGGCTGACATGACTCACGGCGCTGCACACGCTGATACCATCCAGATGTTGGCCGCTGGCTCCAGCCCCGGCACAGGGCCATGGGGACGGATCCGGATCCAGCGTTGGGGGGGGGGCGCTGAGCCAGGAGGAGACCCGGCTCTGAGCACGGACCAGCACCTGAGGGCACCCCACTGTCTGCATCCGGGGGGAGGCTGAAGCTGGGGATATTGGGGCTGGGAGAGGCTGGAGCTGGGAACACTGGGATTCAGGGATGATGGAACTGAGGATTCTGGAGATGGTGATACTGGAATTGGGAGAGGCTGGATCTGGGGCTACTGGAGTTGGGGAGATGATGGAGCTGGGGATACTGGAATGGGGAGAGGCTGAAGCTGGGAACACTGGATCTGAGGATACTGAATTTGGAGATGCTGGAACTGGGGATACTGGAGCTGGAGGATACCGGATGTGGCGGATGTTGACCAGAGTAGATGTCACATCCCAGGGATGCCGGCTGTACTGGACACCAGATCCCATGGGATGCCAGCGTTGGATGATGCCATATCCGATGGGATGCCAGCTGTGCCAGAGCTGGACGATGCCAGATCCCACAGTGGCTCCAGCAGATGCCGCATGTGCCAGCTCAGTGGGTGTCAGGGCCCTGCTGGGCTCCAGTGGGATTCAGGGGGATCGGCGCTGGTGATACCGGGTCCCATGGGTCCCAGGGTCCCATGGGCACAGCGCAGCGGCACCGGCACAGAGGCCCTTTGTGTGGCCGCGCCGGGTGCTGCCGGCGCCCTTTGTGCCAGAACACGTCACTCTGTTGTCCCAGGGACGGTGGGGATGGCACTGGGAACACGAGGGGCACCTGTGGGTGCCAGGGGTGCCGGGTGGGGGGGCATGGTCTCTCCTTTCCGAGAAGGGAGGAAGCAGGATACGGCGGCCCATGTCCTGCCGGCCGGGGCCAGGAGGTGACACAGCAGGGATGACACAGCAGGGGTCCTGCTGGGAAGAGAAGAGACGGGGAGGGACGGACAGGAGGGAATGGGATGGAGAGGATGGAGAAGGAGGGGATGGAGGAAATGGGATGGAGAAGAAGGGAATGGGATGGACGGGGTGGAAAAGGAGGGGGTGGAGGGGATAGAGAAGGAAGGGATGGACGGGGTAGAGAAGGAGGGGATGGAAGAGATGGGATGGAGAAGGAGATGGGATGGGATGGGATGGGATGAAGAGGATGGGATTAAGGGAATGGGATGGAGGAGGTAAAGGAGGAAGGGATGGAGGAGAAAGGGATGGAGGAGAAGAGATGGAGAAGAAGGGGATGGACGGGATGGGATGGTGGGGATGGAGAAAGAGGAGATTGTATGGAAGGGATGGGATCTAGGGGAAGGGATGCAGAATGAGGGGTTGGAGGGGGTGGAGGGAATGGGATGGAGAAGAAGGGGATGGAGAACGAGGGGATGAAGAAGGAAGGACCAGGATGGGGGGGACATGGAGGGGTGGAAGGAACAGGCAGCTGAGAATGAGGATGGATGGGGTAGAGCAGAGGGGCGCTGGGGGGGCAGTGGGTGCTGCAGGGTAGGGGAGACCCCCGGTGTCCCCCATGCCATCCTGGACTCCCCAAGGCCACCCCGGTACACCGAGAACGCCCCATGGCAGGGGAATCCCAGTGAGGGCATTCCAGTGAGGGTCTCCCAGTGAGGGGGTCCCAGTAAGGGGGTCTCGGCACAGGCGGGATGCCAGTGAGGGGGTCGCAGCCGGGGGGTTCCCCGGCCCCGCTCCCCGGGGACCGGCGCTGCCTTCCCGGAATGGTGCGGGGGGGCAGGGACTCCCCCCCGCTTCCCCCCTCCCGGGGCTGCCCCCGCTCCGCCCCCCCCCCCGCCTGGGGCCGCCCCCCGCCCGCTAAAAGCCGGCGGCGGCGGGGGCAGAGCTGTCGCCTCCGCTGTCGCTCCCGGTGTCCCCCTGTCCGTCTGTCCGTCTGTCCCGGTGTCCTCCTGTCCCGGCCATGCGTCCCGCGGTCCCGATCGCTGTCGCCGTCACTGTAGCCGCTGTCGCCGCTGTCGCTGCTGTCGCCGCTCCCGGTCCCGCGTGTCCGGTAACGGAGCAGGGGGGAGCCGGAACGAGACACCCCCTGGGGCCTCCCCCGCGCAGAGCAAAGGTACGGGGGAACTGGGGTGAGATGGGATGGGATGGAATGGGATGGGATGGGATGGGATGGGATGGGATGGGATGGGATGGGATGGGATGGGATGGGATGGGATGGGACACACCAGACCGGGATGAACCGGGACCAGGATGGTCAGGATTTGGGAAGGGATAGGACCGGGAATTGACTGGGATGGGGCGGGACACACTGCACCGGGATGGACCGGGACGGGATGGACTGGGATGGGACACACCGGACCGGGACCGGGATGGGACAGGATGGGATGGGGTGGACAGGAACGATCTGGGATGGACCGTGATGGGATGGGACAAACCGGACCGGGACTGAGCAGGACCGGGATGGGAGGGACTAGGATGGGCTGGGAGGGATCGGGATGGGCAGGACACATCAAACTGGGATGGACCGGGACCAGGATGGGCTGGGCTGGGCCGGGACCGGACAGGGCCGGGTTTCCCTCCGCCTCCCGGGGCAATACCCGGACTCGCCGGGCGGGGCGGGGGAGTGACACTGGGGGCGGGGACAGGGGCAAAGCAGGAGCTGGGACGATGCTGGGGCACTGGGACGGAGTTACCATTCCTGGGGGGCACCGAGATGGAATCACCAGTGCTGGGGGGCACTGGTGTGGTGCTAGGGGGCACTGGGATGCAGTCACTGGTGCTGGGGTCGCTGGTGTGGGGCAGATGATGCCGGGGGGCATTGGGACTGAGTCACCATTGCTGAGGGGAACTGGGATGCAGTCACTGGTGCTGGGGAGGCACTGGTGTGGTACTGGGGGGGGGACTGGGATGGTGTTACCAGTGCTGGGGGGGACACAGGGACACAGTCACCGGTGCTGGGAGGCATTGGGATGTAGTCAGTGGTGCTGGGGGGCATCGTTGTGGTGATGGGGGGCACTGGGACGGTGGCACCCGTGCTGGGGTCATAGCCCCCCTGCCCAGCGCCCGCTTCCCGGCAGCGCTTCGCCTCGGTGCCGCGCTTCGTGGAGCTGCTGGTGGTGGCGGATGAGGCAATGGCGCGGTTCCACGGGCAGGGCCTGCGCCAGTACCTGCTGACGGTACTGGCATCGGCCGCGCGGGCCTTCACGCATGCCAGCCTTGGCAACGCAGTGGAGCTGCGGGTGACGCGGCTACTGGTGCTGGGCGAGGACACCCCCGGGCCCCCCATGACCCCCAACGCCGCCCAGATGCTGCGCGACTTCTGCCGGTGGCAGAAGAGGCTCAACGACCCCGATGAGAACAGCCCCCGGCACTTCGATGTCGCCATCCTCTTCACCCGCCAGGTGGGTGGGCCTGGGGGATCCCAGGGGGATGACTGTCAGGGTCCTGGGGTACCCCGAGGTGGGGGATCTGGGTAGTCCCTGGGTGGCAGTGGGGGCTGGCAGGGTTCTGGGGAACCCTTGAGGTGAGGGGGGTCTGGGTGTCCCTGGGGTGTCGATGTTTTTGGGGGTTGGCAGGGTGCCCAGGGCCATTCCAAGGGTGTCTGGGTGCTGGGTGCCCTGAGCTTCCCTCACAATAACCACCACCCCCGCCCCCAGGACCTGTGTGGGGCAGCCACGTGCGACACACTGGGCATGGCCGATGTGGGCACCGTGTGCGACCCCGAGCGCAGCTGTGCCATCGTGGAGGACGACGGACTGCAGGCGGCATTCACAACCGCACACGAGCTGGGTGAGCGCTGGGGGCCATTGGTGAGGAGAGGGGGACCCTCTGCCACCTGTGAGCCCCCCCGGCACTGATGTCGCCATCCCCCCCTCGCCCCACCCAGGCCACGTCTTCAACATGGTGCACGACACCGCACAGCCCTGCCACGAGCTGAACCGCCATGCCGGGGCCACGCGCCGCGTCATGGCTCCTGTCCTGTCCTCACTGGAGCCCGGAGAGATGTGGTCTCCATGCAGCGCCCGCTTCATCACCGACTTCTTGGACAACGGCCACGGTACGACATGGCGCGGGACGTCCTGGCGTTGGCAGGTCCTCTGCCAGCGTGGGGCATCCCAGTGTAGGGCAACCCAGTATGGAGCATCCCAGTGCGGGACATCCCAGTGCAGCCCAGTCCTGTCCCAGTGCCCTTGGGGATCCCAGTGCAGCGGTGCCATATGTGGTGCAGCACTATAGCCAGGTCCCACCCGGTATGGGGCATCCCAGTATGGGGCATCCCAGTGCCCTTGGGGGTCCTGATGCAGCGGTTCTATGTGGGGGTCACAGTCACAGTGGTGCCATTGTGGTGCCCTCGGGGGTCCTGGTTGCAGCGGTGCCACATACCCGCAGGTCACTGCCTCCTGGACAAGCCTCCGGAGTGGCTGCAGCTGCCGTCGGCACTGCCGGGCAGTGTGTACCTGGTGCAGCAGCAGTGCCAGCTTGCCTTTGGGCCCGACTCGCGGCACTGCGGGGACGCGCAGCCGCCCTGCGCCTCGCTCTGGTGCACTGGCTTCGCCGGCGGCCGCACCGTCTGCCAGACCAAGCACTTCCCATGGGCCGACGGCACGCCATGTGCACTGGGTCATGTCTGCATGGACGGGCTCTGCGTCTCCATTGCCCGTGTGCAGGAGCTCACGGTGAGTCCCGGCACTGTAGGGGGCAGCGGGGTCAGGGTTTACCCCGCTTTGCCCCCCCTCCATGATCCGTTTTCCATGCAGACGCCGCAGGACGGCGGATGGGGGCCGTGGGGGCCGTGGGGCGCCTGCTCTCGCAGCTGTGGTGGTGGCATCCGGCTCTCCCACCGCAACTGCACCGCACCAGCCCCACGCCACGGTGGCCGCTACTGTGAGGGCAAGAGGACGCGCTTCCAGTCCTGCAATGTGGAGGAGTGTCTGGGCAGCGGCCGTGAGTGGGGGGCACAGGGGGGGTGGCACCCCGGTGGGGGCTGCAGGGGCCATGGCCAGTGCTGACTGATCCTCGGCACCCGCAGCCCTGGCTTTCCGGGAGCAGCAATGCGCAGCCTTCAACCACCGCCCCGAGCTGGTGCGGGGACTCCCGGCACCCTCGGACTGGGCACCGCGCTACAGTGGCATCGCAGAGCGGGACCGGTGCAAGCTGACCTGCCAGTCCCAGGCGCTGGGTTATTACCTCGTGCTGCAGCCCAGGGTGAGCATCCCCTGTCCCCCCCACTCCTGCGACCGCACGCCCTGTAGTGCCACCAGCGGGTGCTGAAGCCAAAATGCACCACAGGTCGTGGATGGGACCCCCTGCTCCCCAGAGGGCACTGGCGTGTGCGTGCAGGGCCGCTGCATCCCTGCCGGCTGCGACCGCATCATCGGCTCCAAGAAGAAGTTTGACAAGTGCATGAAATGCGGTGGCCGTGGCGACAGCTGCACCAAGGTCTACGGCTCCTTCACCAAAGCCCGGTACGAAACCGCGCTCAGCACCGTCTCCCATAACATCCCCATGGGGAAGGTGTGGGGAGTGAGATTGGGTGGGTTGGGAGCTGGTGGGGTGATGGAGCCCAGAGCACTGGGATCAGTGCAGAGTGCAGTTAGGAGCCAGTGGTGTTCACCAAGGTCCTTACTGGTCCCTGTCTGGGTCCACATCTTCATCCATGGCCTGGGTGAGGACACTGGGGGCATCGTCAGCGGTTTCGCTGGTGGCACAAACTGGGAGGAATGGTCGATCCTCTGGAGGAACCTCATGAGGTTCAACTATGGCAAGTGCGGAGTCCTTGGAGCGACCTCCTGGACCAGGATGGGCTGGGGCTGAGGAACAGCTGGAGTAGGGATCCTCGTGGATCCAAGCCATCCATGTGCCAGGAATCTGCCCCCATGGTCAAGAGTGTCGTGGGGGGCAGTAAAGGGCTTCTAGGGTCTCCTGTGTCCAGTTCTGGGCTCCCCAGCTTGCGGAAGACCAGGAATGACTGGAGAGACTCCAGTAGCGGGCACAGAGATGGGGAGAGGGGTGGAAAGTCCTAGGAGGAAAGGGGAGGGAGGCCTGGGTTGGTCCAGCCTGGGGAGGGAGGCCTGGGTTGGTCCAGCCTGGAGAGGGGATCCCATCAATGATGATAATAACTGATGGAGGGGAGGCGGCCAAGAGGAGGGCGACAGACCCTGCTCAGAGGTGCCCAGCGACAGGACAAGGGGCACTGGGCACAAACTGGAGCCTGGGAAGTTTCACTTGGACCTGAGGAGATTTTTCCTGATGTCCGATCTGGACCCACCCTGGCGCAACTAGAGGTGGGGAGGGTTTGACCAGTTGGATCTTCCCGCCCCACCAGTCTGGGATACTGTGATTCAGTGGTGGCAGAGGGCTGCCACCCCCCCACTGCAACTCCACTGTTCCCACCCCCTGCAGCTTTGGCTACAACGATGTGGTGACCCTCCCAGCAGGCGCCACGCACGTGCTGGTGCGGCAGATAGGCGATGCCGCCTTCCTGGCACTGCGGCGCCCAACGGGCGCCTCCCTGCTCAATGGCGGCTTTGTCCTCATGCCATCGCCCACCGACTTGGCGCTGGCGGTCGGTGCCACACTGCGCTACAGCGGAGCCACGGCACCCACCGAGACGCTGTCGGGCCGGGGGCCGCTGCCCGAGCCCCTCGTGCTACAGGCACTGGTGGTGGATGAGCAGCGCCCGCCGCGGCTCAAGTACAGCTTCTTCGTGCCACGAGAGCCACAGCACCCAGCCAAGGCCTGGGAGAAGCAGAAGGCCGAGATCCTGGAGATCCTCCGAAATCACAAGCGTGGGAAGTAGCGGCCGTGGCTCTGCCAGAGATCGGTTGTGGTGGCTCCACAGTGCCTATTTATTTGGATATTTATTGTCCACCAGGTGCGGGGGCACCATCCGTGGGCACCGGGGAGCCCCTCGCCGGCTTGTGCAGCGCAGGATGGACCCCGGTGCTGGCAACCGCATCTACCTCAGCCCCCGCACCAGCGGCAGGGGAACCCTCTGGGCTGGCCCCAGCCCCTCCCCTGGTGCAGCCCCAGCTGGAATTTATCGCAGCGCCGTTATTTAAAGCTATTTATGGAATGGCTGGCGTGGCGCGTGGTGATCGGTGCGTGGCGACGGGCGCAGCGGTGCCAGGCACAGCCTCGACTGCAGCTGCTGCTGCGCTCAGTGCCCAGGCTGCTCCCAGTGACCTCCCTGGCAGCCTTCCCCTCCCAGTGCTGGCAGTCTCTGCACCCCAAAAACAGGGCACCCCCAGTTTCCTCTGCACCCCAAACCAGGGCATCATCAGCCCTCTTGCACCCCAAAACCCTGGAACTCCCCAGGTCCCTCTGCACCCCAAAATCATGCACCACCAGCACCCCCAGAACCCCAAACCAGGGCAACACTGCACCCCAAAAGCAGGGCATCCCCAAACCAAACACGTGGGGCCCGATGGGGAGGGGAACCAGGTGCTATGTGGGGGGTGGGAGTGCCCATGGGTGGGCGCCCACCGGGGGTTGTGTGTGTACGGTGAGGGAGCAGCATGGGGAGGTCATGTGTGTGTGTGAAACGTGCGTGGGGCGACACGCATGGGGGGAGGACAGGCATGGGGGCAAGTCAAAGGGAACAGGCGTGTAGTGGGGCAGCGGCACGGGGAGGTGGGAGATGGCGTGTGGGGGACACAGATAGGGACGGGAACATGTGTGCGGCACATAGAGGGGGATCCGCAGGGGGAAACACGCGTGGGGGGACACAGGCGGGGCCAGTCGTGGGAGCACACGCGTGGGTTAAAGACGTGTGGGGGGGACACGGGTGGGGGCACTCGAGGCGGGGGGGAGGTGACACGGGGACACGTGGGGGGGTTCCCGCGTGGGCGACCCCCTGCCCCACTTCGGCCACGCCCCCGACCCGCGACAAATGGGAGCGCGCCTCGCCGTGACGTCACTTCAGGGGCGGGTCCAGCGCGCGGCAGAAGGCTCCGCGGCGTCCGTGGTTGCCGCGGCGACGCGCGGGGGCGAGACTTGCTATGGACACGCCCACTTCAGGCAGGCGCACGTGGCAACATCCCCTCTCCGGCTCGGCCTCCGCCGGGTCCAGCCCTCCGCTCGGGACCCCAGAGCCCCACTCCGTGCCCGCTCCCCTCCCTGTCCCCCGGGACCGCTGGTACCTCGGGTCCCCACACCGGGACCGGCCCCGCCAGCTCTCTCCCCGCCTCTCTCGGCCCCGGCCCTTTGGCCCCGCCTCCGTCACTGACTGGCAGTTCCAGGAGCCGCCCACCGACTCTAGCCCCGCCTGCCCGTCCCGGCCCCGCCCCCGCGCTGGCCCCGCCTCCCACGCCGCGTTTTCCCCCCCGCCGCGCTCCAAGATGGCGGCAGCGCCGTCCGGGCGGGGCTGAGGGGACCTCGCGCCCGCAGGTATCGGGGGGGCGGGGGTCCCAGGGCCCGACCC